>NADL03000192.1:0-120113 GCA_002205965.3 Kappaphycus alvarezii
CCTCATCATCCCTGTTCCTTTTCTTCAGCTGGGCCATAAATCATTAGGAAAAACACATCGACCACTAAGCCACATGCGCTGGCATGTCAAGTGTGCACTGAGTGAATACACAGCCTACCCAACACCCCCACTCAGGGGACCAGAGTGCTGTAAGGACTCAGACATCTTACACCTCATTCCTATCACCTATAGGACAGTAAGCAATGCCGAAAACACAAATTAAATTTTCACCAATGCAACCACTTGCGGGGCTCGACCCGCGATGCTACCATGTAGGACAAACATCGACCACTAAGCACATGCGCTGGCATGTCAAGTGGTGCACTGAGTGAGTACACAGCCCACCTCAACACCCACCAGTGTTTTGATAAAGACCATTCGTGTCCTTACCTATAAAAAAGATCTCGAGCCGACCAAAAGGTACTTCTCATCAAGAACCTAAGTTCTTTCACACTACTCGATGAGGATGCTCCTACCTGATCAAACTAAATCGCGTTACTCGAACCTCGTCCCAGTCGGTCGACCTAGCTAACAGCCAATAGTCGAGAGGTTATTTGAGAATATGTAGGCGACTCGCGCAGAACAAACACAATCAAAGTAGGCGAAGATAATGAAGATACTTTCCAGCCTATCCAGTTTCCCGGCAAACTAGACTACAGCATTCCCTGGCACTCAGCCACAGGTGACGCTTACCAACGACTGGCACTCCAGCCACACAGTCGTGGTATCAACCGACTCCCTTCCGCCAATGGCGATGCCACAGTGAAACGAGAGAAGTATTGGGGCAAAGAAGACAGTTAAATAAACTCAAATGTTGACTTTGATCGATGTGAAAAATGTTTGATCTTCTTAATGCCGTATTCGGCATCTGCGACTTCTTATATATGTTGGTTTGTTATGGAATCGGAGAGGGTGAAGGACTTTGCTGGACGGATGAAGTTGCGGGCTTGGCTACCCAGAATTTACTCGGAACTCTAAAATCCTGACCTTAAGTACAACTGACAACTACTTTCTAACTTACTGCGTCCATTAAAAGAATCCCACAAACTTTGCCATTTGAGCGGATTTCAAGATCTTGGCCCGGTGATAACAGTCATTAGGGGCAATTTTGGAACTGCTTCCGAAGTTGACAAATTTGTTTAAATAGGTTGGCCCAATACATACATCAATACAGTACCTTATTTTGCAGACTTATCGGAACCGAATTCCCTTGTGACAAAATAACAGACTCAATCCGTCATAGGTGAAATGAATCACATAACTGATTTTGGATGCAGTCGGTCCAATCTTCATCATAATTACGAACCTCATACATATGATGGAATCACATAACTGATTTTTGGATGCAGTTGTACAAACCAATATCATAATTAGAGACCACATACGTATGATGGAATCACATAACTGATTTTTGGATGCAGTTGTACAAACCAATCATAACTAGAAACATATACGTATGCTGGAATCACATAACTGATTTTTGGATGCAGCTGTACAAACCAAATCATAACTAGAAACCACATACGTATGCTGGAATCACATAACTGATTTTTGGATGCAGTTGTACGAACTAATATCATAAATAGAAACCACATACGTATGCTGGAATCACATAACTGATTTTTGGATGCAGCTGGATAAAACCCGTAATCATAACTCGAAATCGCATACGTAATATAAGATCAAATACCTCTTTCTGGCAGTCATGACAGTATTGCCATAATAAATTCCTACTGTACAAACTCAAGTACAGTAAGAAGTACAGTCCTTGGCATATTACGATGTACAGTGCGAAGTACAGTTCCTCATTTGGTACTAGTACAGTACGTGTACGCCACTGCACAAAAGGTTTCTACTCTTAGCTGTACCTCGTGTACATCACATACACAACTGCAACCACGTACACGTGTACATAGCTTTCCTCAGCATATCTCTCATACAGTATACTCCTCATCCACTTATAGTACCTACCCCACGTAAAATCACCCATAAACAACATTTTGCCTCTAAGTCGTGACCTCTCAAAATCGTACTTTCGTCCCTGGGAACTTTGGATTTCTTCCGAAATGCCTTACGGCCACCCTTCAATAAACACGTGTGCATGTGTACACGTGGAACATGCCCCATGCCTCTTATGAGGTTTGGCACCGATGTGGGGGTCATGTGATCGTCTTGCCAAATCAACAACACACCCCTCGATTACGTGACCTAAGCATCGTGAAGCTCTCCGAGGCCTAGAGAGTTTATGCATTTTATGAATAGAATGCGAACAAGAGGCTTGGTGAGTATATCTGCTGGCATATCTGTAGAAGGTACGTGAAACAGTGAAACAATTTTTCGAGTCACAGCATCTCGGACAAAATGATATGATATGTCAATGTGCTTATTTCGCCTGTTCACTCCTTCGTTACCCGCAAACGCTATTGTACCAGCAATATCACACCCGATTGTAACTGTGCTGTCTTTCGACTTTCCCAATGCGTCTGCAAGAAGGCACCTAGGCCAAGCTGCCTCTTTGAAAGCCTCACACAGTGCAATATACTCCGCTTCGCATGTGGATTTCGCACGACCGTTTGTCTCCTAGACGACCAACTAATAGCCCCCATACAGTTTGAACACATATCCACTGGTGGACTTTCTCGAGTCCAAGCAACCACCCCAGTCTGCATCGCTGGAGCCCTCCAGAGTTTACACTGGGAGATTTCCATCTAGAACTACACCTAATGAGAGCGTTTCTTTGATATATCTCAGAACTCGTTTGGCTGCTTGCCAGTGGTCCTCGCGAGGGTTCTCACAGTGTCGGGACAGTTTTCCACCACATATGCAAGGTCTGGACGTGACTCTACCATAAGAAACATTAAGCAGCCAATGATCTGTCGATATGGTACATCGCAATACGGGCTAGATGACGTCTCAGGGTTTAATCCTTGTTCCATCGGAGTCCTCACGGTATTGCAACTGGCCATACCAAAACGTTTCAAAATGGACTTGGCATACTCTGTCTGCGAGATATAGATCCGTCTAGGGACCCTTTTTCTACTTATTTCAAGCCCAATGCACTTTTTGGACTCGCCTAAATCTTTCATCTCAAATCTCTTGTTCAGTTCACCTTTCATCCAGGTCATGGCTCTCAGGTCACTTCCCGCAAGAAGCAATTCATCCACATATAGGGCAATCAGCATAACGCCTTTTTCCGATATGTTTGTATATAAACAGGCGTCACTTCTCGTAGTCTTGAAGCCAAGTGTGTGAATAAGTAAATCGTCCATTTTTTTGTGCCATTGTCGACTAGCTTGCTTAAGACCATAGATAGCCTGGAAAAGATTGCAAACATGATTGGGCCTGGAAGAGTCACGATACCTTCAGGCTGCTCCATAAAAATATCCTCTTTAAGTCACCGCTCAGAAAGGCCGTGACCACGTCCATTTGATGAAGCTCTAAATCGAAGTGGGCTACAATCGCCAACAACAATCGAATCGTTGTAAATTTGATCACCGGCGCAAAAGTCTCTGAGTAATCAATCCCCTCAATTTGTTGAAAGCCCCGCTCAACCAGGCGACCTTTTCCATTTTGAATCAACAGGCGTTTGTTTAAATGGGCTGTGTATTCACTCAGTGCACCACTTGACATGCCAGCGCATGTGGCTTAGTGGTCGATGGTTTGTCCTACATGGTAGCATCGCGGGTTCGAGCCCCGCAAGTGGTTGCATTGGTGAAAATTTAATTTGTGTGTTTTCGGCTTTCTTACTGTCCTATAGGGGATAGGAATGAGGTGTAAGATGTCTGAGTCCTTACAGCACTCTGTGGTATACTGAGTGAGGAAGAGTGTTGAAATAAGCTGTGTATTCACTCAGTGCACCACTTGACATGCCAGCGCATGTGGCTTAGTGGTCGATGTGTTTTTCCTACATATAGATCACACCCCCCTCGCTCAGAGGCAGAGGCACTACCAAGGTGCTTGTCGAGGGGTTCAGGTACAGTAACGCTCATAACAAATATCCAACTCAGTGCACCCAGCGGGGTTCGAGCCCGCGACCACAGTGGCAATGTCAACTGGGCCCATAACCTGTAGAAACGTTAACCACTGAGCCACATGCGCTGGCTCTCTTGTGCCACTGAGCGGACCACAACATATATAGATCAACACCCCCCTGCCTCAGAGGCACTACCACAAGGTGCTTGTCGAGGGGTTCAGTGAAGATGAGTTGCGATGGGGAAGGCTGGTGGGAGAGGGAAGCTGCGGGCTTGGCTACCCAGAATTTACTCGGTACACTAAAATTCTGACCTTAAGTACAACCTGCAACTACTCTCTAACTTACTGCGTCCATTAACAAAACATAGAAACTGAACCATTTGGACAGATTGAAACATTGGCCCAGTAATAACGTTCAATTGGGGCATTTTAGAACTGCTTCCAAGTTGTCGAATTCGTGTAAGACAGTTTGGCCCAATACACACATCAATACAGCACCTTATTTTGTAAACTCATCCGAATCGAATTCCCTTGTGCCAAAATAACGGCTCAACCAGTCATACGTATTATGGAATCACAACTGATTTTTGGATGCAGCCGCAAACCGTAATCATAACAGAAACCTCATACGTGTTATAGAATCACATAGCTAACTTTGGATGCAGCGGGCAAAACCTTAATCATAATAAGAAACCTCATACGTATTATGGAATCACATAACTGATTTCAGATGCAGCCGGACTAACCATAATCATAACTAGAAACCTCATACGTACTATAGAATCACATAACTGATTTCGGATGCAGACCGGACTAACCATAATCATAACTAGAAACCTCATACGTATTATAGAATCACATAACTGATTTCGGATGCAGCCGGACTAACCATAATCATAACTAGAAACCTCATACGTATTATAAAATCACAAAACTGATTTTGGATGCAGCCGGCGGATACAGCAGGCATTCTACTGTACCTGGAGAGAGCGGAGCGGTGTAGCCATGATAGTATTTTCATAACCAACTCCCACTGTACGAGCTCAAGTGCAGTAAGAAGTACAGTACGAGGTACAGTTAGAAGCACAGTACGAGGTACAGTACGAAACTTGACACCAGTACAGTATGTGTACACCACTGCACCAAAGGTTTCTACTCTTTGCATTACCACGTGTACATCACATACACAACTGCCACCACGTACACGTGTACATACCTTACCTCGACATACCTCTTATACAGTATACTCCTCACCACTTACAGTGCCCTTCCCTATGTAAAATGACCCCAAACACCATTCTGCCATCTAAAATAGCTCAAAGTCAACCCTTACACCTCTACAGCTATTACACGTGTACATCACCAGCCAATAGAATTGCAGCATTTGACCTATCAGCCAATAGGGTTAAAGCAGGCAATTCTTAGCCTAGGCATTATTGGCCAAGTTCCACTTGTCAACAATTATGCAAAATTTGCATTTATCGTCGACCCTCGAAAATGGCTTTTCGTCCCGGCAACTTTGTTTTTCGGGTAAATTTGGCATATTATATCCTTCAGAACCACATGTGTCCACGTGAACAGATATACAGCTTCCAACCTCCGTGCGAGACGTCTAGTCAAGGCGATGGGCGTGTGATCGTCTCACAAAATCACCAACACCCCCCTCGATCACATGCCCTAAGCATCGCGCAGATCGCCAATTCCAGAAACCTCACACATCTATTGAACGAAAGTCGTCCAAGAGGCTTCGTTAGTATATCTGATGGCATTTCGGAAGACGGTAAAGGGAAGAGGGAAACAATATTGCGATGGATAGCATCTCTGACAAGGTGGTATGAGATATCGATATGCTTGTTACGCCGGTTGACCCCCTCGTTGCCTGCAAAACATATAGTTCCTGTATTATCACACGATTGTAACAGTACCATCTTCTGATTTTCCCAATGCATCTGCCAGAAGGCATCTTAGCAGGCGGCTTCTTTGCAGCATCACAAAGCGCGATGTACTCTGCTTCGCAGGTAGACTTTGCAACAACCGTTTGCCTCCTCGACGACCAGCTGACGCTCCACACAAAGCTTGAATACATAGCCGCTGGTGGACTTTCTTGAGTTCAAGCAGCCACCCCAGTCCGCATCACTAAAGCCTTCGAGGTACTCCACTGAGAATTTCCGTTTAGGACAACACCAGTTGAGAGTGTTCCTTTGATGAACCTCAAAACCCTTTTCGCGGCCTGCCAGTGGTCTCGCGAGGCTTCTCACAGTGTTGAGACAGTTTTTCAACGGCGTGGGCTAATCTGGACGAGAACAACCATCAGGACATCAGACAGCCGATAATCTGTGAATACGGGACATCGCAGTACGGGCTTGTCGAAGACTCGGGGTGGAATCCCTGCTCCAATGGTGTAGTCACGGAATTACAACTAAACATTCCAAAACGTTTCAGTACGGATTCGGTATACGCCTTCTGCGATATACAGACTAGCTTGGACGACCTTTTCCTACTAATTTCAAGCCCTATGCACTTTTTCGCCTCTCCCAGGTCTTTCATCTCAAACCTTTTATTTAATTCCGCTTTCATCCAGGCCACGGCGGTTATATCACTACCGGCGAGCAGCAAGTCATCCACATAAAGGGCAATGAGCATTATGCTGTCATTCGATATGTTTGTGTACAAGCACGCGTCACTTCTCGTCGTCTTAAACCCAAGCCCATTAATCAAGAAGTCGTCAATCTTTTTTGTGCCATTGACGACTCGCTTGTTTAAGGCCATAAATAGCCTTGAGGAGTTTGCAAACATGGTTTGGTTTGGAAGGGTCGACGCATCCTTCCGGTTGTTCCATGTAAATATCCTCCTCTAATCTCCATTTAGAAACGCGGTAACCACGTTCATTTGGTGGAGCTCTAAGTCAAAATGGGCAACAATAGCTAGTAGCAATCGAATTGTCGTGAATTTGATTACCGGGGCGAAAGTCTCTGAGTAATAAACTCCTTCAATCTGCTGGAAACCTCTTGCGACTAGGCGACCCTTTCTTTGCTGAGTAAGGTGGCCCTGATCATCTGGAATACTTTAACGGTGAAACCCAGCGCGACGAGAGGATGTTAGAGGCTTGTGAGCGCGGAACCAGCGTCCAAGTCTGGTTTTTGCGTTGGATTTTAACTCTTTGTCAACTGCTTTCTGCCAGAAATATGGTTGCGTCCCACTCATCGATTCCTTGAACGAGTCTGGTTGCGGAACATACTCATTAGACGTGATGAGTAAATAAGTTCCTAGGAGGCCCTTCCACCATTGTCTTGGTGGGCGACGTGATCGACCTGATTTGCGAAGTGGTACATTGCTAGGTCCATCTCCGTCTGCACCACTTGTATGCTCTGGTTCTAAGCTCGCCTTCGGGGCTCTTGGTTCATATTTGGATTTAGAACGGGCTCATTTTGACCTCCCAATGACTCAGAGTTGTCGCTGACCTCTCAAAATCGTACTTTCGTCCCCGGTAACTTTGGATTTCTTCCGAAATGCCTTAGGGCCAGCCTTCAATCAACACGTGTACTTGTTTACACGTGAGACATGCCTCATGCCTCTTATGCCTCCGCGAAGTTGTTCAGTCTGTCTAGCGTCCGGAGTGCGCGAACAAGCGAGATGGACTCGTAAGCAGCGCTAGTGTCCTGAGCCCATAACCTGATGGAAAAGGAGAAGGGAGAGAGCGCGAGCGACGAGAGAGAGAGCGAGAAGAGGGAGAGAGAGCGAGTGGAGAGAGAGAGAGAGCAAGAGGAGGGAGGGAATGAGCGACCAAGGAGAAGAGTTGAGAGAAGGGAAAGTGGTAAGAGGCTTTACTTCGACCAAGAGTGGGCTGAGACCATGGCTTATATAGACTTCAGGGCGAGTCGCTTGATGCTTCGGCACGACCTGTGGAAGTTTCCAGAAGCCATGTAGACAACGGTGAAAGAATAACCCTAAACCTATCTGAGCTGATCTGAAAAAGATCAGCTCAAGCTCACAGCATAGTACAGTCCATAAACGTAACGGTCAAGAATCTAGGTTGATAGTAAAGTAGAGTAAAGTACAGTAGCTGTCCCCGCATACATTGTCAGTAGGCTGTAATTGTACCAACAGACAGCACAGTTACAATCGGGTGTGATAATGCTGGTACAATAGCGTTTGCGGGTAACGAAGGAGTGAACAGGCGAAATAAGCACATTGACATATCATGTCATTTTGTCCGAGATACTGTGACTCGAAAAATTGTTTCACTGTTTCACGTACCTTCTACAGATACGCCAGCAGATATACTCACCAAGCCTCTTGTCGCATTCTATTCATAAAATGCATAGAATCTTAGGCCTCGGAGGGCTTCACGATGCTTAGGTCATGTAATCGAGCTCATGAGAGCATGAGGCATGTTCCACGTGTACACATGCACACGTGTTGATTGAAGGGTGGCCTAAAGCATTTCGGAAGAAATCCAAAGTTCCAGGGACGAAAGTATGATTTTGAGAGGTCAGCGACTTGGAGGCAAAATGTTGTTTATGGGGTGATTTTACGTGGGGTAGGGTACTATAAGTGGATGAGGAGTATACTGTATGAGAGATATTGCTGAGGGAAGCTATGTACACGTGTACGTGGTGGCAGCTGGGTATGTGATTTACAGGAGGTACAGCTAAGAGTAGAAACCTTTTGTGCAGTGGTGTACACGTACTGTACTAGTGTCAAATGAGGAACTGTACTTCGAACTGTACATCGTAATATACCAAGTACTGTACTTATTACTGTACTTGAGTTTGTACAGTAGGAATCAATTATGGCATTACTGTCATGACTGCTAGAAAGAGGTATTTGATTTTATATTACGTATGAGGATTCTAGTTATGATTATGGGTTTTATCCAGCTGCATCCAAAAATCAGTTATGTGATTTCATCATATGTATGAGGTTTCTAGTTATGCTATTGGTTTATCCAGCTGCATCCAAAATCAGTTATGTGATTTCATCATACGTATGAGGTTTCTAGTTATGATTATGTGTTTTATCCAGCTGCATCCAGAAATCAGTTATGTGATTCCATCATATGTATGTGGTTTCCAGTTATGCTATTGGTTTGTACAACTGCATCAAAAATCAGTTATGTGATTTCCTCATACGTATGTGGTTTCTAGTTATGATACGGATTTTACAACTGCATCCAGAAATCAGTTATGTGATTCATCATACGTATGTGGTTTCTAGTTATGATTCTGATTTGTACAACTGCATCCAAAAATCAGTTATGTGATTTCCTCATACGTATGTGGTTTCTAGTTATGATACGATTTTTACAACTGCATCCAAAATCAGTTATGTGATTCCATCATATGTATGAGGTTCGTAATAATGATGAAGATTGGACGACTGCATCCAAAATCAGTTATGTCATTCTATTTCACCTATGACGAATTGAGTCTTTTATTTTGGCACAAGGAATTCGGTTCCGATAAGTCTGCAAAATAAGCTACTGTATTGATTTGTGTATTGGGCCAACCTGTTTACACAAATGTGTCAACTTTCGAAGCAGTTCCAAAATTGCCCCTAATGACTGTTATCACCGGCCAAGATCTTGAAATCCGCTCAATGGCAATAGTTTGCGGGATTCTGTTAGTGGACGCAGTGGGTTAGAAAGTAGTTGTAGGTTGTACTGAAGGCCAGATTTTAGAGTTCGAGTAAAATCTGGGTAGCCAAGCCCGCAACTTCATCCGTCCAGCAAAGTCCTTCACCTCTCCGATTCCCATTACTTTTGTCCCTGGGAACTTTGGATTTCTTCCGAAATTCCTTAGGGCACTCTTCAATCACACGTGTGCATGTGTACACGTGGAACATGCCTCATGCCTCTTATGAGGTTTGGCCGATGTGGTGGTCATGTGATCGTCTTAGCAAATCACAACACCCCCTCGATTACATGACCTAAGCATCGTGCAGCTCTCCGAGGCCTAGAGATTTATGCATTTTTATAAATAGAATGCAAACAAGAGGCTTGGTGAGTATATCTGCTGGCGTATCTGTAGAAGGTACGTGAAACACTGAAACAATTTTTCGAGTCACAGTATCTCGGAAAAAATGACATGATATGTCAATGTGCTTATTTCGCCTGTTCATCTTCGTTACCGCAAACGCTATTGTACCAGCATTATCACACCCAATTGTAACTTTTCTGTCTTTCGACACACAGTTTGAACACATATCCACTGGTGGACTTTCTCGAGTCCAAGCAACCACCCAGTCTGCATCGCTGAAGCCCTCTAGAGTTTGCACTGGGAGATTTCCATCTAGAACTACACCTAGTGAGAAAGGTCCTTTGATATATCTCAGAACTCTTTTGGCTGCTTTCCAGTGGTCCTCTCGAGGGTTCTCACATTGGGACAGTTTTCCCACCATATATGCAAGGTCTGGACGTGACCTAATAAGAACATTAAGCAGCCAATGTTCCGTCGATATGGTACATCGCAATAGGCTAGTTGACGTCTCAGGGTGTAATCCTTGTTCCATCGGAGTCCTCACTGGATTGCAACTGGCCATACCAAAACGTTTCAAAATGGACTTGGCATACTCTGTCTGCGAGATATAGATCCGTCTAGGGACCCTTTTCTACTTATTTCAAGTCCAATGCACTTTTTGGCCTCGCCTAAATCTTTCATCTCAAATCTTTTGTTCAGCTCACCTTTCATCCAGGTCACGGCTTTCAGGTCACTTCCCGCAGAAGCAAGGTCATCCACATATGGGCAATCAGCATAACGCCTTTTTCCGATATGTTTGTATATAAACAGGCGTCACTTCTCGTAGTCTTGAAGCCAAGCGTGTGAATAAGGAAATCGTCTATCTTTTTGTGCCATTGTCGACTCGCTTGCTTAAGACCATAGATAGCCTTGAGAAGTTTGCAACATGATTGGGCCTGAAGAGTCAACGATACCTTAAGGCTGCTCCATATAAGTATCCTCTTCTAAGTCACCGTTCAGAAAGGCCGTGACCACGTCCATTTGATGAAGCTCTAATCGAAGTGGGTACAATCGCCAACAACAATCGAATCGTTGTAAATCTTGATCACCGGCGCAAAAGTCTCTGAGTAATCAATCCCCTCAATTTGTTGAAAGCCCCGCACAACCAGGCGACCTTTTCCCTTTTGAGTCAACGTGCCGTTACGTCCGGCATGTCCTTCACAGTAAATACCCAGCGAGAAGTTAGAATATTGGCACCTTCCGATCGTGGCACTAGTGCCCAGGTTTTGTTTTTGCGTTGGGACTCTAGCTCCTTATCAATCGCTTTCTGCCAGAACTGTGGTTGTGGTCCACCCATCGCCTCTTTAAAGGAGTTCGGTATGTTGATGTCGCCACAGGAAGGTGTGAGTAAGCTGGTTCCCACCAGGCCTGTCCACCACTGTCGGGGTGGGCGTCGTGAACGAGTGGAGCGGCGAGGTTCCACATCGCCGGACCAGCATCTTGCTCACCACTCACTTCTTCTGGTTGCAAAGTCTCATTAGTTGAGTCGGGCTCAATACCTTGACTTTGAAAGTTCTCAACCTCCGCCGGTGACCCTGTTTCAATGCCATGTTCATTATCACCATTAGATTTCAGACTCAATTTCGTCAGTATTGGTCGCCTCCTCTGGGTCAACGTCCACGTCATTATCATCGGAAAAATGTTCATCGTAAGAGCAAGCCCCTGGTCTCGACTCATCGAACTGCACATCCCTGGAAATAACAATGCGATGTAGATTGTCATCCCAAATTTTGTAGGCCTTAGTTCCCGGCGGATACCCAACAAACATTCCCGTTGTTGCGCGGTCGTCAAGTTTACGCACCTCATTACCAGGCACCTTGTACCAGCATTGACATCCAAACACACGTAGGTGAGATACATCGGGCTTTTTCTTCATCCATAGGTGAAATGGAGTAACGAGACCACCCAAAGCTCTTGTCGTGACACGATTGCGAACGTAAACTGCGTTATCCAGAGCTTCAGCCCAAAAGCTTTCGGAACCTTCATATGGGACAGCATAGACCTGACGAGATCAATCAGGGTACGATTGAGCCGTTCTGCCACACCATTCTGTTCAGGTGTGTATGCAGCGGTCGTTTGATGAACAGTTCCTTGTGACGATAGAAAGGATTGGAACTCTGAAGAAAGATACTCTCCCCACGATCAGATCGAAGCACTTTCACGCGTTGACCAGTGTGTGTGAAGGCATATTGGGCAAACTTCTGATAAAAATGGAACGTTTCATCTTTACTCTTCATCGGATAGACAACACTCCAGTTTGAGTGGTCATCGATAAAAGTGACAAAGTATCTAGCACCACCTACTGACTGTACTTGGAGTGGGCCGCAGACGTCCGAATGGACCAAGTCTAGCAAATGTTTGGCCCTGCCTCCAGAGCGCTGTTTAGGAATCACAGCACGAGTTGCTTTTCCTAACACACACGCATCACATGTCACAGATTCACAGTCAGAAGATGAGCTAGCGTCTCTTGTTATATCTGAAGAGGAGATATGAAGTCCACTTACCACGTTCTTACGAGCCATGGACAATATTCCTTGAGTGTGAACGTGGGCCAATCTTTCATGCCATGTCTTCAAAGAGGCTTTGTGCGCCGAATGAACCTCGTTACATGTGTCAAGCACATACAGCTCTCCTCGACTTGTGGCAGTAGCCACGATGCAGTCACTCCTCTTCACAGTGCACTTGTCACGAACGAACTCAACGTCAATCCATTATCGACCATCTTACGTACAGAATTAGGGAAAAAGCAAAGCTTGGAACGTGCAGCACATTGGTGAGCTTGCACGACTTTTGAACTCCGTTCACTACAAGCGTAATGAGTGAAGATGAGTTGCGATGGGGAAGGCTGGTGGGAGAGAGGATGAAGCTGCGGCCTTGGCTACACAGAATTTACTCGGTACACTAAAATTCTGACCTTAAGTACAACCTGCAACTACTCTCTTACTTACTGCGTCCATTAACAAAAACATAGAAACTGAACCATTTGGACAGATTGAAACATATTGGCCCAGTAATAACGTTCAATTGGGGCATTTTTAGAACTGCTTCCAAGTTGTCAAATTCGTGTAAGACAGTTTGGCCCAATACACACATCAATACAGCACATTACTTTGTAAACTCATCCGAATCGAATCCTCTTGTGCCAAAATAACGGACTCAACCCGTCCTACGTATTATGGAATCACACAACTGATTTCGGATGCAGCCGGCAAACCGTAATCATAATCAGAAACCTCATACGTATTATAGAATCACATAACTGATTTTGGATGCAGCCGCCAAACCGTAATCATAATCAGAAACCTCATACGTATTATAGAATCACATAACTGATTTTGGATGCAGCCGGCAAACCGTAATCATAATCAGAAACCTCATACGTATTATAGAATCACATAACTGGACTAACCATAATCATAACTAGAAATCTCATACGTGTTATAGAATCACAAAACTGATTTTGGATGCAGCCGGCGGATACAGCAGGCATTCTACTGTACCTGGAGAGACCGGAGCGGTGTAGCCATGATAGTATTTTCATAACCAACTCCCACTGTACGAACTCAAGTGCAGTAAGAAGTACAGTACGAGGTACAGTAAGAAGCACAGTACGAGGTACAGTACGAAACTTGACACCAGTACAGTATGTGTACACCACTGCACCAAAGGTTTCTACTCTTTGCTGTACCACGTGTACATCACATACACAGCTGCCACACATACACAACTGCCACCACGTACACGTGTACATACCTTACCTCGACATACCTCTTATACAGTATACTCCTCACCCACTTACAGTGCCCTGCCCTATGTAAAATGACCCATAAACACCATTCTGCCATCTAAAATAGCTCAAAGTCAACCCTTACACATTCTACAGCTATTACACGTGTACATCACCAGCCAATAGAATTGCAGCATTTGACCTATCAGCCAATAGGGTTAAAGCAGGCAATTCTTAGCCTAGGCATTATGGGCCAAGTTCCACTTGTCAACAATTATGCAAAATTTGCATTTATCGTCGACCCCTCGAAAATGGCTTTTCGTCCCCGGCAACTTTGTTTTTCATGTAAATTTAACATATTATCCTTCAGAACCACATGTGTCCACGTGTACAGATATACAGCTTCCCAATCTCCGTGCGAGACGTCTAGTCAAGGCGATGGGCGTGTGATCGTCTCACAAAATCACCAACACACAAAGAGAGAGAAACCAAACCAACAAACAATGACCAGAGCAATGAAACCAGAGAGAACTCAGGATCCTCACACAGAGTGCTTGAAAACACAAAATTGTTCTCAACAATTGTAGAGCACAAACAACGATTGCTCTGATTCAACACACAATGGTAACCACAAAAACACTCAGGATCCACACACAGAGTGCTTGACAACCTTAAAGTTGGTTCGTATCAACAAAAGCTTCCAACTACACACAATGAGAACCACAAAATCACTCAGGATCCACACACAGAGTGCTTGACAACCTTAAAGTTGGTTCGTATCAACAAAAGCTTCCAACTACACACAATGAGAACCACAAAATCACTCAGGATCCACACACAGAGTGCTTGACAATCACCAAATGGGTCCTACCAAATACAAAAACCCAGCAACAATCACCACAAAGCAACAAATGACAACAACAACAGCACCAACAACACAGAGAAAGCAATTACCTCAACGTCAACGTCAATGGTTGAGGGACGGATCAAGCGGAAAGAGCGGTAGCGTGAACTGGGCCCATAACCTGATGAAAGGGACAGGGGATGATGAGGGATGAGGAGAGAGAATGAAAAGGGAAGTACGGAAAGAGTGTAGATGGATAAAAGAAACAGAAAGGAGATAGAACGGCAAGGGTGAGGTTGGTGTTGGAATCAAAGGCAATTCCGTGCCTCTTCTTAACTTGGGTGAGCAATTAGACTACAACTATGTACTGTTTGCCGGAACTCACTTCGGCTTCGTGACAGCAAAATGAAATTAGCAAAATCTACATTTGCAGTACTATCTTTGTTGATCCTATTGCCTACCCAAGCCGAGATGCCTCAGAATCCCTGATTTGCATGCGCGGGAAATTCATAAATACCGATATTCAAAACGTAAGTAGCATTGCGTGCATGCTAGCCATGCATGTTCTGTTACGTAAACGTACACTAAAACAGTCAACCCGTGAATTATGCCTTACGTGACCCGCCAACCCAACTGTAATCTCTCGCCCTGTAACAGAACCCAAAGGCGGGAACTTAAGGCGGGAACTTAAAATATCATAAAAGTAGAAAACAATTTTTGGCGGGCTTGTCTCACGTTGTTACGTAACAGTACGTAAATCTCATGCAGGCCGTTCAACGTGAATTAAGCCTTACGTGCTACACTTGCAATACTGTAAAAACAACGTGGCTGCATCAACATACTTTGGCTGCATACTTTTGCAGGAGTGATTTGTATGCAGCCAGTATAATGAGTATAGTGTAAACTGTATGCAGCCAGTCCAGGCAACTATAGGATAAATATAGAAACTACTGTTTACTTGTACACGTACGACACCTATAATACTGTACACGTACGACAGACAGGAGACAGTACACGTATGCCACATAGGAGACAGTACACGTATGACACATTGGGTACAGTACTTTGAGCCTAGAACAGAGACAAACCATCAACCAACCATAACATGCCAAGTGTCAGAATGCTCCACAATGATCAGCTCAGACATCGCCACTTGGAGCGATGTGAGTGGTATGGAGGCGTATCTAGCAGCCAATCAGAGGGCAGAATACCAAGTGGTTTGAAAAAAGGTAAAATGCGCCGTGATTTTGAGTTGCCCGAAAATGAGCTTTCATCCCAGGCAACTTTCGATTTGGCCCATTTTACACGTGTAGTAGGTGTACACACAGAAGAAGGGTGCAACTCGCATTTTCATCCTACAAGTGTACACGTGTCCGGTGGCAACTAAAAACCATGCGATCGCATGCATTCTATCCCTTTTTCAACAGACAGAGTATGCCAAGTCCATTTTGAAACGTTTTGGTATGGCCAGTTGCAATCCCGTGGACTCCGATGGAACAAGGATTACACCCTGAGGCGTCAAATAGCCCGAATTACGATGTACCATATCGACAGATCATTGGCTGCTTAATGTTTCTTATGGTAGGGTCACGTCCAGATCTTGCATATGTGGTGGCAAAACTGTCCCAACACTGTGAGAACCCTCGCGAGGACCCCTGGCAAGCAGCCAAAAGATTTTTGATATATATCAAAGGAACTCTCTCACTAGGTGTAGTTCTAGATGGAAATCTCCCAGTGCAAACTCTAGAGGGCTTCAGCGATGCAGACTGGGTGGTTGCTTGGACTCGAGAAAGTCCACCAGTGGATATGTGTTCAAACTGTGTGGGGGAGCTATTAGTTGGTCGTTTAGGAGACAAACGGTCGTTGCGAAATCCACATGAGAAGCGGAGTATATTGCACTGTGTGAGGCTTGAAATGATGGACAAGAAGAAGGGAGAGAGCGCGAGCGGACGAGAGAGAGAGCGAGAAGAGGGAGAGAGAGCGAGTGGAGAGAGAGAGAGAGGAAGAGAGAGAGGGAGTGAGCGACCAAGGAGAAGAGTTAAGAGAAGGGGAAGTGGTAAGAGACTTTACTTCGACCACGAGTGGCCTAGGACGATGGCTTATGTAGACTTCAGGGCGAGTCGCTTGATGCTTCGGCACGACCTGTGGAAGTTTCCAGAAGCCATGTAGACGACGGTGAAGGAATACCCCTAAACCTATCTGAGCTGATCTGAAAAAGATCAGCTCAAGCTCACAGCACAGTACAGTGCATAAACGTAACGGTCAAGATCTAGGTTGAACAGTAAAGTACAGTTAAGTACAGTAGCTGTCCCCGCATACATTGTCAGTAAGCTGTAATTGTACTAATACGCCCCCTCAAACTAGAATTGACCATGATAAACGACCCCTCGACCTAAAACAATCAAACCTTACTTTGATGTGAACAAACAATGCCCAACTCATTCCATAATCTTTCAAATTTCAATCGAAGCAAAGGTTTTGTCAGAATGTCAGAGATTTGGTCTTCGGTTCGGCAAAGCGACAAATGGACCTGATTTGCTGCCACGGCCTCACGAAGAAAGTGGTATCGAGTATCAATATGTTTGTTTCGCTCGTTAATGGACTGGTTTTTGGCAGAGCTGATAGATCTTGAGTTATCAACCAAGATTAAAATCGGAGTTGGATGATTTGAGCCCAGTATTTCAGACAGACGTTAGAAAACCATATTGCCTCCTTGGACGCAGTGCAAATGGAAATGTACTTTGCTTCACACGAAGAAAGCGCAACAAATCCTTGCTTCTTCGCGCACGAAAGAGGACCTCCGGACATCATGAAAACATAGCTTTCCGTCGACTTGCGAGTTGTGCGACAGCCGGCCCAATCAGAATCGCTGTAACCGATGACAGTTGGGGCAGAAGAGGACTGTAACAGATTTCGAGGTCGCTAGCTCCCTTGAGATAACGATAAACTCGCTTTACAGCTTTCCAATGGCTTTCCAGAGGCTTTTCGCAGTGTTGTGAAAGTTTACCGACAGCAAAACCAATGTCCGGGCGAGTATATACCATTAAATACATGAGACTTCCGATTGCGGAGCGATACGGTATCGATGGGAAAGATCAGCTTCTAAGTGTTGTCCGAGCCCCTCTTTGAAAGAATATGGGGTATCAACAGGCTTCGCGTGGCCATGTTGAATCTTTCAAGTATTTTCTCAGTGTAAGATTTCTAGAGATATGTAACGTCCTTTTTGATCGATTGCGATAACTTGGATTCAAGAAACTCTTTGACAGGCCCCAGATCCTTCATCTTAAAATCGACTCTTCAACTCAGTCTTGATGTTTTCCAGAGTTACTCGATCGTTTCCAGCAATAAGAAGGTCATCCACGTACAGAATATTATGGAGATCAAAGAGCCCTGTCAAGAGACATAAAGACAGGCTCATGAGGATTACTCATATGATGAAGCTCTCGGTTATAGCTCATGAATCTTGGCATACCACTGACGTGGAGCCTGTTTAAGCCCATACAGGGCCTTTTGAAGGCGGCATACGAGATTCGGCCTGGCTGGGTCGTGAAATCCGGATGGAACTTCCATGAATATTTCCTCTTCCAACTCCCCATTAAGAAACGCGGTCACAACATCCATCTGGTCGCATTCAAGGTCAAAGAAGTTTGATGCAGAGAAACAATCGTAGGGCAGAGAGAGAAACTACAGGAGCATAGGTTTCATTATACTCGAGACCTGGAACTTGTCGAAATCCTTTGGCGACTATGCGGACTTTGGGACCAACGTCTGGTTTCACACGGAAGACGTACCGGCAAGGAATGACGTGCATCCCTGGCTTTCGCGGGACAAGCTCGAACGTTCCATTTTCTCGTATGGAGTCTTCTTCCTTTTTGATTCCAGGCATCCAAAAGTCGACGTTCTCTGAAGAAGTAGCTTCCTCGTATGATGCTGGAATTCCAATAGAGACAAGAGCGGTTTCCGCAATGAGCGATACATCTTCAGACGACCCGGAGAGCCACCATCTGCCAGGCTTCTTCGCAATCCGGGATGAACGACGAGGAGCAATACTAGGAGTACCCGGGCTGGATTGGACTGGGTTCGCATCTCATTAGCGGCAAGTGATCCCTCATCTTGTTCGCTACCAGAAGGAGAGTCAATCAGCAGATCCTTGGAAGTGCGATTGCTGCCGATGGGATTCGTGTTCCCTTCCATTTGGTCGTCGAGAAAGCTTGAACAGTGTTGATCTTGCGGAGAATTCGAAGATTCGTCAAATGTGACGTCCCTGGAAACAACCATTTTCTCAGCTGCAATGTCCCACAGCTTGTATCCCTTACTTTGGGTTGAGTACCCCATCATTAGTGCCTCACGAGACCTGGGATCCAACTTCTTGAGATCCTTCTTAGGATAACGTACCAACATTGCGCACCGAACACTCGCAGATGGGAGATATCTGGTGGTGTTCCATTCCAAAGTTCATAAGGAGTAGTATTGTCGGGCAGGGAACTGGATGTAACCCGATTTAGTACATACACAGCGGTAGAAAGCGCTTCAGCCCAGAAGTGCTTTGGAAGGGACTTGTGATGCAGCATTGATCGGACCAGATTGAGAAGGGTTCGGTTCATTCTTTCAGCTGTTCCATTTTGCTGAGGAGTATGAGCCACTGTAAGCTGATGTTGAATACCTTGTGCCTCCAGGAAGTTCTTGAATGCTGTAGATAGATATTCGCCTCCGTTGTCCGACCGTAAAGCCTTTACCAGAAGCTGATCATTCTCGAACGGGATTTTGGTGTCATGGAACTCGAGGACGTGAAGAGCTTCTAGAGACTGGCTGGTGTGTTTTTCTGCGAAGGCCTTGTACTTCTTGAAGCACTCTAAAACCTTAGATTTGTGAGTGATAGGATAGGCGACTGTCCATTTGGAATAGTCATCAATGAAAGACACTAAGTACCGCGCCCCACCGAGAGATGGAATCTCCACAGGCCCTAAAACATCTGAGTGAACCAGTTGGAGGGGTTTCGTAGACCGCCCTTTTCTTGACTTTGGGATTGGTGCACGGTGTGATTTTCCAAGAATGCATCCCACACAAGAGTCAGGGGTCCCAGAGTTGACGTATTTAACACCTGTGACAGCTCCATGACTGACCATCGACTTGATCTCAGCGGTATTAATGTGAGCCAGTCGCTCGTGCCATGTCTTCAGAGATGTAAGCAAGGAAACTTCCGAGTCATTAGCCTTTGATGGACTTTGACAGGTATCTAGTATATAAAGGCCTTTGACAAGAGTGCCGGTGGCCACTAGAGATCCATCGGTGTTGTCTGTAAGCAGAACAGCGTTGCGATTGAATTGGGAGTTAATGCCGCGATTTGCCATTTCGGATACCGAGAGCAGCTGGTATCGAAGGGTAGGAACGTGAAGTACGTTCTTTAGTAGGCATTGAACGGTATCCTTTTTATAACGGAGAGTCAGCACTACGTCACCTGTTCCCTCGATAGAGGCTGTAGAATCTGCTCCCAGATCCAGAGTTGAGTTAGCCGAGGACTCTTGGTATGAAACAAAGGCCGAGCGATCGTGCGTGACATGGGAGGTACAGCCCGAATCGATAACCCATTCATTAGCAAGGGATACAGAGCTACCAATAGTTTGTAGCGCCACATTGGCTTGGTTCAAGGGATTCGCTTCAATGTGACAATTATTTCCATCAACCGAGTGATCGGTGGTGACATTGCTTACAACGATCTCGTTCTCACATTCCGGAGTTGCAGCGTCGCAATCAGCGACGCGATGGTTAGGCATGGATACCAAGCAGACGAGGTCTCTGTCTTCTTCTTTCTCAAGGGAAGCTTGGGAAGCTACAAGACCTTTTCCCCCATCTCGGCCCTTGTTCAAGTGGGCTCGAGCTGGGTGGCCAACAGGAGCAAGGTGTGGGTACTTTTTGAAGCAGCGACTGCTGTCACGATGCTTTCCACAGTGTATGCATATCTCAGCGGTAAGGTCTCGCTTGAACTTGGGCCGTTGCTTTCAAGAAGATTTTGTTGATTTGGCAAGACGATCACATGACCCCCACATCGGTGCCAAACCTCATCAGAGGCATGAGGCATGTTTCACGTGTACATATGCACACGTGTTGATTGAAGGGTGGCCCTAAGGCATTTCGGAAGAAATCCAAAGTTCCCAGGGACGAAAGTATGATTTTGAGAGGTCAGCGACTTAGAGGCAAAAAGTTGTTTATGGGGTGATTTACATGGGGTAGGGTACTATAAGTGGATGAGGAGTATACTGTGTGAGAGATATACTGAGGCAAGCTATGTACAGGTGTACGTGGTGGCAGTTGTGTATGTGATGTACACGTGGTACAGCTAAGAGTAGAAACCTTTTGTGCAGTGGTGTACACGTACTGTACTAGTGCCAAATGAGGAACTGTACTTCGAACTGTACATCGTAATATACAAAGTACTGTACTTCTTACTGTACCTGAGTTTGTACAGTAGGAATCAATTATGGCAATACTCTCATGACTCCTAGAAAGAGGTATTTGATTTTAAACTACGTATGAGGTTTGTAGTTATGATTACGGATTGTCCGTCTGCATCCAAAATCAGTTATGTGAACTCATCATACGTATGTGGTTTCTAGTTATGATACTGATTTGTACAACTGCATCCAAAAATCAGTTATGTGATTCCATCATATGTATGAGGTTCGTAATAATGATGAAGATTGGACGACTGCATCCAAAATCAGTTATGTCATTCTATTTCACCTATGACGAATTGAGTCTGTTATTTTGGCACAAGGGAATTCGGTTCCGATAAGTCTGCAAAATAAGGTACTGTATTGATGTGTGTATTGGGCCAACCTATTTACACAAATTTGTCAACTTTGGAAGCAGTTCCAAATTTGCCCGTAATGACTGTTATCACCGGGCCAAGATATTTAATTCCGCTCAAACGGCAATAGTTTGCGGGATTCTGTTAGTGGACGCAGTGGGTTAGAAAGTAGTTGTAGGTTGTACTTAAGGCCAAGATTTTAGAGTTCCGAGTAAAATCTGGGTAGCCAAGCCCGCAACTTCATCCGTCCAGCAAAGTCCTTCACCCTCTCCGATTCCCATTAGGTTATGGGCCCAGTTCAACGCCGTCTCTTTCTCTGAACCCCGTAAGTCGCCCTGTGTTGCTGCATTGTTTTTTGTCTATCTCAGTCTCGTGATTATGTCTACTCGTTCCGGTAAGCTCTTCGAATAATTCCATTTATTTGCACATCGAAGTGATTCTCTTTGCACCTTTTGGTTTGTCTAAAGACTCATAATCCCAAAAGCTGTTACTGACGATCACTTCCACTTTTGTACCTGCTTTTGCTGGGTTGCGCTAGACTCGTAATTAGCCCTGGTGCCCCGAGTGCCCAGGGCTGCGACAGTTAGGACTTTGCCATCTGTGGGAGGACAGTTTTTGAATCGATCGAAGTACTCGAGCCAGAAGGACCGCCGCCGAAGACGCCCGCGCTTCCCTCGTCTAGGGAAAGGTATAGGATCCCTAAGTCAGTACCTCTGGATAAGCCAATAAAGAAAGTTCAACGCCTCTCGGCAAAGAAAGCTAAAGCCCTCGCTGATCGAGTTGCCAAAAAGAAACTAAAGGCTAAACGAAGAGTTCCGCCGAGAAACAAGAGGTACTGAAAGCTCTGATATTATAGCTGCAATAGCGCACAGACATTCTAC
Source organism: Kappaphycus alvarezii (assembly GCA_002205965.3). NCBI lineage: Eukaryota > Rhodophyta > Florideophyceae > Gigartinales > Solieriaceae > Kappaphycus > Kappaphycus alvarezii. The sequence continues at coordinate 22,250 of NADL03000192.1, forward strand.
GATCACAGCAGCTCTAAGGGTCAATGGGAATAGAGAGGAAAACAAGAAAAAGACCCCTAGTGTACTGCTTGTGATAGAGTGTTCGATTCCTGCGAGGTTCTCAAGCGTCACGAGAACGGGAAGGACTATTTGAAAAGACGTTTTGTCCCAGGAATTTAACGAGATTCATTTGATTGTTTGAAGCGACGTCTTTGGTGTTTGCTTTAGTCTAGAGTTTCGTGTGCTGTGTTCTTATAGAGTTGGGCTTGTCACTACAAGGGACTATCGGTCCCCGGCTTGAATTTTCGAACAGAACATTAGCATCTCTAGAATATTGTAATGAGTAGCTGAGAAGATCAAGGAGGAGGATCTATGAAGATCAAAAAACTCACGGATACCAATTTCTATGTGTGGAAACAGAAGATTCAGCTCCTATTGGCCCTTCGCGATGTGGAACAGTACATTACTGATGGCACCGTTCCTGAAGATGAACAATCTTCCACTTACAAGGCATGGAAGCAAGGGGATCGAAAGGCCCGAGCCATCATCGGTCTGTCGTTGTCTGATGATCACCTGGATCATGTGAGAGATGCTTTCACAGCCAAAGAAATATGGGACGCCATCTTGGAATTTTTGAGCGCCACACATTACTAAATAAGCTGGCGGCCCGGAGAGACTTCTACACGGTCACCATGCTAGACAATGAGAAAGTTTTGCCGTACAAAGGACGTGCGCGACACCTAGCAGCTCGCTCAAAGTCAATGGGAGTCATAATTGATGACAAGGAGATGGCTATGGCAGTTCTCAATAGTCTTCCGCAGAGGTTTCAAAATCTCATTGTAGCGCTTGACGCTCTTGGATCGAAGATAACACGTTCGGAGTAGAATATGTAAAAAGTCGCCTGCTCCAAGAGGAGCAACGTGCATCGATGAGGCTTACTAGAAGGCAGAATCCGCCAAGTTATGCTGTTATTGGGCACATCCCTGAGGCAAGGCGAGTTTCGACTTTGACATGCACCAACTGTGGTCACAATGGACACTCTGCTGCCCGCTGCTGGGGAAAGGACATCAACGGAAGGCGACCACCGCCACCTGACCGGTTCCTACGTAGACAGTCACAGAGCCTACTGCGATGATTGCTCAAGAGAAAGAAGATCCGGAATTAATGAAGTCGAGTACATATGTCTGATGAACAAGGTAGATAACTCTGGTATCAACATAACGTCAACACTTGGCTTATCGACTCTGGATGCTCCGCGCACATGATATTTGACAAGGACTGTTCTCCGACAACAGGAGGTCTCAAACAGCCGCGAAGAAATGGGAACAAAAGCGTGTGCAGTAGTAGCTGGAGTCGGGACCGTCCTCATTGTTGGTGATTTGTGAGACGATCACACGCCCATCGCCTTGACTAGACGTCTCGTGCGGAGTTTGGGAAACTGTATATCTGTACACGTGGACACATATGGTTCTGAAGGATAATATATGCCAAATTTACCCGAAAAACAAAGTTGCCGGGGACGAAAAGCCATTTTCGAGGGGTCGACAATAAATGCAAATTTGCATAATTGTTGACAAGTGGAACTTGGCCCATAACGCCTAGGCTAAGAATTGCCTGCTTTAACCCTATTGGCTGATAGGTCAAATGCTGCAATTCTATTGGCTGGTGATGTACACGTGTAATAGTAGAATGTGTAAGGGTTGACTTTGAGCTATTTTAGATGGCAGAATGGTGTTTATGGGGTCATTTCACATAGGGCAGGGCACTGTAAGTGGTGAGGAGTATACTGTATAAGAGGTATGTCGAGGTAAGGTATGTACACGTGTACGTGGTGGCAGTTGTGTATGTGGTGGCAGCTGTGTATGTGATGTACACGTGGTACAGCAAAGAGTAGAAACCTTTGGTGCAGTGGTGTAGACATACTGTACTGGTGTCAAGTTTCGTACTGTACCTCGTACTGTGCTTCTTACCGTACCTCGTACGTACTTCTTACTGCACTTGAGTTCGTACAGTGGGAGTTGGTTATGAAAATACTATCATGGCTACACCGCTCCGGTCTCTCCAGGTACAGTAGAATGCCTCTGTATCCGCCGGCTGCATCCAAAACAGTTTTGTGATTCTATAATACGTATGAGTTTCTAGATATGATTATGTTTAGTCCGGCTGCATCCGAAATCAGTTATGTGATTCTACCATACGTATAGGTTTCTGATTATGATTTACGGTTTGCCGGCTGCATCCAAAATCAGCTATGTGATTTTACCATACGTATGAGGTTTCTAATTATGATTACGGTTTGCCGGCTGCATCCAAATCAGTTATGTGATTCTATATGTATGAGGTTTCTATTATGATTACTTTGCCGGCTGCATCCAAAATCAGTTTGATTCATATACGTATGAGGTTTCTATTTATTTACTATCAAAATCAGTTATGTGATTCCATATTGATTATGATTAGGTTTGCCGCTGCATCCAAAATCAGTTATGTGATTCATAACACGTATGAGGTTTCTGATTATGATACGGTTTGCCGCTGCATCCAAAATCAGTTGTGTGATTCCATAATACGTATGACGGGTTGAGTCCGTTATTTTGGCACAAGAGAATTCGATTCGGATGAGTTTACAAAATAAGGTGCTGTATTGATGTGTGTATTGGGCCAAACTGTCTTACACGAATTTGACAACTTTGGAAGCAGTTCTAAAAATGCCCCAATTGAACTATTACTGGGCCAATATGTTTCAATCTGTCCAAATGGTTCAGTTTCTATGTTTTTGTTAATGGACGCAGTGAGTTAGAGAGTAGTTGCAGGTTGTACTTAAGGTCAGAATTTTAGAGTACCGAGTAAATTCTGGGTAGCCAAGCCCGCAGCTTCATCCTCTCTCCCACCAGCCTTCCCATCGCAACTCATTCAGGTTATGGGCCCAGTTCAACGCTATCTCTCTTTGATTCCCGTAAGTCGCCCTGTGTCGTTGTCCTGTTTCGTTTTGTTTGTCTCAGCCTGTTGAATATGTCTCACGTTTCTGGTAAGTTATTTGAATAATTCCATTTCTTTGCACATCGAAGTGATTCTCTTTGCACCTTTTGGTTGGTCTAAAGACTTGTAATTCCATAAAGCTGTTACTGACGATCACTTCCACTATCTGTGCCTGCTTCTGCGGGGTTGTGCTAGACTCGGAATTAGCCCTGGTGCCGCGAGTGCCCAGGGCTCCATCGGTCAGAGGTTTACCGTCAGGGAGGAGGTCAAGTGTGGAGAGGATCGAGGTTATTGAACCGACAACACCACCGCCGCCGACGCTCGCCCTTCCTGCCGCCCAGGAAGGATATAGGATCCCCCGCAGGTCAGTACCTCCACAGAAGCCGATTAGAAAAATTCAACGACTCTCGGCCAAGAAAGCCAAAGCGCTTGCCGATCGAGTCGCGAAAAGGGAGCTGAAGGCGAAGAAGCGAGTTCCGCCGAGGCACAAGAGGTACTGCAAGACCTGCCAGATTAGCTGCAATAGTGCTAAGACATTCTACGATCACGTACATTCTAAGGGTCATAGGACTAGAGTAGCAACAAAAAGGAGACCCCTAGGTGTACTGTTTGTGATAGAGTGTTCGACTCCCACGAAGTTCTGAAACGCCACGAGAACGGGAAAGATCACTTGAAAGTAGTTTTGTCTCAGCAGTAAAAGGGATCCTATACTTTGGTTAAAAGCGAGTGCTCGGCCTTTGCATTTAGCTTAGAGTTTCGTGTGCTGTGTTCTTATAGAGGTGGGCTTGCCATTGCAAGGGACTATCGGTCCCCGGTTTGGGATCTTCGAACAGAACAAAGCACCTCTAATCTATTTGCAATGAGTAGCGGAGAAGATCAAGGAGGAGGGTCAATGAAGATAGAGAAGCTGACGGATACGAATTTTTATGTGTGGAAGCAAAAAACAGCTACTTTTGGCACTGCGAGATGTAGAACAGTACATAACAGATGATACGTCCCTGCTGATGAAAATTCTTCAACGTACAGGACATGGAAGCAGGGAGATCGAAAAGCCAGAGCAATCATAGGGCTGTCTCTTTCTGATGACCATTTGGACCATGTAAGAGATGCTGTTACTGCCAAGGTATGTGGGATGCTATTCTAGAGGTGTTTGAGCGACATACGCTGCTGAACAAGTTGGCTGCTCGTAGAGAGTTTTACACTGTCAGTATGCTAGAAAATGAGAAGGTGCTTCCGTATATTGGACGTGTGAGACACCTGGCGGCTCGTTTGAAGTCATGGGGGTCGTTATCGATGACAAAGAGATGGCTATGGCAGTGCTTAACGGCCTTCCACCGCGTTTTCACAGCCTCATTGTTGCTCTGGACGCTCTTGGATCTGAAGACAACTCCTTTGGAGTGGAGTATGTCAAAAGTCGTCTACTTCAAGAGGAACAACGAGCTTCGATGAAGTCGTCCAGGCGACAGATGACTTCAAGTGCCGCCCTTATTGGCAACGTTTTGAAGGAGGCGCCAGTCTTCCTTGACGTGCACTAATTGTGGTCACACCGGACACACCGCCTCCCGTTGCTGGGGAAAGGATGTAATGGAAAGCGACCTTCTCCACCCGAACGATTTCAGCGGAGGCAATTACAGAAGCCAACGGCAATGATCGCTCAAGAAAAGATGGCTCGGAAGTGAATGAGGTGGAGTATATTTGTCTGGTGAACAAAGCGGATAAGTCTAACGTTAAAATAACCTCTAAACATGGCTTATAGATTCCGGGTGCTCCGCGCACATGACGTTTGACAAAGCCTCTTTACAGACTACCGTGAGGTCTCGAACAGCCGCGTTGAGATGGGAACCAAGGCTTGTGCGATTGTGGCTGGAGTCGGAGCATTCATTTGATGCTATCAGAACGGCATTGAAAAATCTGTAAGCTCACCAATGTGCTACACGTTCCCAGTTTTGCCTTTTCTCTAATTTCAGTACGCCAGATGGTCGACAATGGACTTGATGTTCAGTTTGTTCGTGACAAGTGTACTGTAAAGAAAAATGACTGTACTGTGGCAACCGCGACAAGTGAAGGAGAGCTCTACGTGCTTGATACGTGTGATATGACTCATTCGGCTCACAAAGCCTCCTTGAAGACGTGGCACGAAAGACTTGCTCACGTTCATACTCAAGGAATCTTGTCTATGTCTCGCAAGAACGTGGTAAGTGGACTTCATCTTTCTTCTTCAAATGATACCAAAGATACTGGCTCATCTTCTGACTGTGATTCCGTGAAATGCGATGCTTGTGTGGTAGGAAAAGCAACTCGTGCTGTAATTCCCAAACATCGCTCAGGAGGTAGGGCAAAGCAGCTGCTAGACTTAGTCCATTCGGACGTCTGTGGCCCACTCCAAACACAGTCATTAGGTGGTGCGAGATACTTTGTCACGTTCATCGATGATTACTCCAACTGGAGCGTTGTCTATCCGATGAAAAGTAAAGATGAAACTTTCGAGTTCTATAAGAAGTTTGCCAATTATGCCCTTACCATACCGGTCAGCGAGTGAAAGTGTTTCGTTCAGATCGTGGAGGGGAGTATCTTTCCTCGCAGTTCCAATCCTTCTTATCTTCACAAGGAACGGTTCATCAAACGACCGCCGCTTACACGCCTGAACAAAATGGCGTCGCAGAACGGTTCAACCGTACATTGATAGATCTGGTTCGGTCTATGCTGTCCCACATGCAGGTTCCAAAGTCATTTTGGGCTGAAGCCCTAGACAATGCCGTGTATGTGCGGAATCGTGTAACAACAGAGCCTGGGAAGTTCCATTACGCCTCATCACTTGTGGATGAAGGATAAACCAGATGTGTCTCACTTGAGGGTATTTGGCTGCCAATGCTGGTACAAACTGCATGCCCATGAGGTGCAGAAACTTGATGAACGTGCAGTGAAAGGAATGTTTCTTGGATACCCAGCCGGAACGAAGGCCTATAAGGTATGGGATGACGAACTGAATCGCGTAGTTATTCACGAAATGTGCAGTTTGATGAGTCCAGGCGAGGGCCTTGTTCGGTTGACGACATATATCGCATCAAAATGACGAAAATTTGAGCCAGAGGATGTGGCGTTGCTGACGAAACTGACCCCGATACTTTAATGGCAAATATCGGTGAAAATGGAACTCTGAGTCAGAGGTCAAAATGAGCCCGTTCTAAATCCAAATATGAACCCAGAGCCCCCGGATGCGAGCTGGAACCAGAGCATACAAGTGGTGCAGACGGAGATGGACCTAGCAATGTACCACTTCGCAGATCAGGTCGATCACGTCGCCCACCAAGACAATGGTGGAAGGGCCTCTTAGGAACTAATTACTCAGCACGTCTAATGAGGATGTTCCGGTACCAGACTCGTTCAAGGAAGCGATGAGTGGGACGCAACCAGATTTCTGGCAGAAAGCAGTTGACAAAGAGTTAAAATCCAACGCAAAAACCAGACTTGGACGCTGGTTCCGCGCTCACAAGCCTCTAACATCCTCTCATCGCGCTGGGTTTTCACCGTTAAAGATATTCCAGATGATCAGGGCCACCTATTCAGCAAGGAAAGGGTCGCCTAGTCGCAAGAGGTTTCCAGCAGATTGAAGGAGTTGATTACTCAGAGACTTTCGCCCCGGTAATCAAATTCACGACAATTCGATTGCTACTAGCTATTGTTGCCCATTTGACTTAGAGCTCACCAAATGGACGTTACCGCGTTTCTAAATGGAGAATTAGAGGAGGATATTTACATGGAACAACCGAAGGATGTCGACCCTTCCAAACCAAACCATGTTTGCAAACTCCTCAAGGCTATTTATGGCCTTAAACAAGCGAGTCGTCAATGGCACAAAAAGATTGACGACTTCTTGATTAATGGGCTTGGGTTTAAGACGACGAGAAGTGACGCTTGCTTGTACACAAACATATCGAATGACAGCATAATGCTCATTGCCCTTTATGTGGATGACTTGCTGCTCGCCGGTAGTGATATAACCGCCGTAGCCTGGATGAAAGCGGAATTAAATAAAAGGTTTGAGATGAAAGACCTGGGAGAGGCGAAAAAGTGCATAGGGCTTGAAATTAGTAGGAAAAGGTCGTCCAAGCTAGTCTGTATATCGCAGAAGCGTATGCCGAATCCGTACTGAAACGTTTTGGAATGTTCAGTTGTAATTCCGTGACTACACCAATGGAACAGGGATTCCACCCGAGTCTTCGACAAGCCCGTACTGCGATGTCCCGTATCGACAGATCATCGGCTGTCTGATGTTCCTGATGGTTGGTTCTCGTCCAGATTTAGCCTACGCCGTTGGAAAACTGTCTCAACACTGTGAGAAGCCTCGCGAGGACCACTGGCAGGCCGCGAAAAGGGTTTTGAGGTTCATCAAAGGAACACTCTCAACTGGTGTTGTCCTAAACGGAAATCTCTCAGTGGAGTACCTCGAAGGCTTTAGTGATGCGGACTGGGGTGGCTGCTTGAACTCAAGAAAGTCCACCAGCGGCTATGTATTCAAGCTTTGTGGTGGAGCCGTCAGCTGGTCGTCGAGGAGGCAAACGGTTGTTGCAAAGTCTACCTGCGAAGCAGAGTACATCGCGCTTTGTGATGCCTGCAAAGAAGCCGCCTGGCTAAGATGCCTTCTGGCAGATGCATTGGGAAAATCAGAAGATGGTACTGTTACAATCGGTTGTGATAATACAGGAACTATATCCTTTGCAGGCAACGAGGGGGTCAACCGGCGTAACAAGCATATCGATATCTCATACCACTTTGTCAGAGATGCTATCCATCGCAATATCGTTTCCCTCTTCCGTGTACCGTCTTCCGAAATGCCAGCAGATATACTAACGAAGCCTCTTGGACGACTTTCGTTCAATAAATGTGTGAGGTTTCTGGGACTTGGCGATCTGCGCGATGCTTAGGGCATGTGATCGAGGGGGGTGTTGGTGATTTTGTGAGACGATCACACGCCCATCGCCTTGACTAGACGTCTCGCACGGAGGTTGGGAAGCTGTATATCTGTACACGTGGACACATGTGGTTCTGAAGGATAATATATGCCAAATTTACCCGAAAAACAAAGTTGCCGGGGACGAAAAGCCATTTTCGAGGGGTCGACGATAAATGCAAATTTTGCATAATTGTTGACAAGTGGAACTTGGCCCATAATGCCTAGGCTAAGAATTGCCTGCTTTAATCCTATTGGCTGATAGGTCAAATGCTGCAATTCTATTGGCTGGTGATGTACACGTGTAATGGCTGTAGAGGTGTAAGGGTTGACTTTGAGCTATTTTAGAGGGCAGAATGGTGTTTATGGGGTCATTTTACATAGGGTAGGGCACTGTAAGTGGGTGAGGAGTATACTGTATAAGAGGTATGTCGAGGTAAGGTATGTACACGTGTGCAGTACGTGGTGGCAGTTGTGTATGTGATGTACACGTGGTACAGCAAAGAGTAGAAACCTTTGGTGCAGTGGTGTACACATACTGTACTGGTGTCAAGTTTCGTACTGTACCTCGTACTGTGCTTCTTACTGTACCTCGTACTGTACTTCTTACTGCACTTGAGTTCGTACAGTGGGAGTTGGTTATGAAAATACTATCATGGCTACACCGCTCCGGTCTCTCCAGGTACAGTAGAATGCCTGCTGTATCCGCCGGCTGCATCCAAAATCAGTTTTGTGATTCTATAATACGTATGAGGTTTCTAGTTATGATTATGGTTCCGGCTGCATCCGAAATCAGTTATGTGATTCTAATACGTATGAGGTTTCTGATTATGATTACGGTTTGCCGGCTGCATCCAAATCAGTTATGTGATTTAATACGTATGAGGTTTCTGATTATGATTACGGTTGCCGGCTGCATCCAAAATCAGTTATGTGATTCTATAATACGTATGAGGTTTCTGATTATGATTACGGTTTGCCGGCTGCATCCAAAATCAGTTATGTGATTCTATAATACGTATGAGGTTTCTGATTATGATTACGGTTTGCCGGCTGCATCCAAAATCAGTTGTGTGATTCCATAATACGTATGAGGTTTTGATTATGATTACGGTTTGCCGGCTGCATCCAAAATCAGTTATGTGATTCTATAACACGTATGAGGTTTCTGATTATGATTACGGTTTGCCGGCTGCATCCAAAATCAGTTGTGTGATTCCATAATACGTATGACGGGTTGAGTCCGTTATTTTGGCACAAGAGATTCGATTCGGATGAGTTTACAAATAAGGTGCTGTATTGTGTGTGTATTGGGCCAAACTGTCTTACACGAATTTGACAACTTTGGAAGCAGTTCTAAAAATGCCCCCAATTGAACGTTATTACTGGGCAATATGTTTCAATCTGTCCAAATGGTTCAGTTTCTATTTTTTTGTTAATGGACGCAGTGAGTTAGAGAGTATTGCAGGTTGTACTTAAGGTCAGAATTTAGTGTACCGAGTAAATCTGTGTAGCCAAGGCCCGCAGCTTCATCCTCTCTCCCACCAGCCTTCCCCATCGCAACTCATTTCAGGTTATGGGCCCAGTTCAACGCTATCTCTCTCTTTGATTCCCGTAAGTCGCCTTGTGTCGTTGTTCCTGTTTTTTTTGTTTGTCTCAGCCTGTTGAATATGTCTCACGTTCTGGTAAGTTACTTGATAATTCCATTTCTTTGCACATCGAAGTGATTCCTTTGCACCTATTGGTTGGTCTAAAGACTTGTAATTCCATAAAGCTGTTACTGACGATCACTTCCACTATCTGTGCCTGCTTCTGCGGGGTTTGATAGACTCGGAATTAGCCTGGGCCGAGGTGCCAGGGCTCATCGGTCAGAGGTTTACGTAGGGAGGTGGTCAAGTGTGGAGAGATCGAGGTTATTGACCGACAACACCACCGCCGCCGACGCTCGCCTTCCTGCCGCCCAGGAAGGATATAGGATCCCCGCAGTCAGTACCTCCACAGAAGCCGATTAGAAAAATTCAACGACTCTCGGCCAAGAAAGCAAAGCGCTTGCCGATCGAGTCGCCAAAGGGAGCTGAAGGCAAGAAGCGAGTTCCGCCGAGGCACAGAGTACTGCAAGACCTGCCAGATTAGCTGCAATAGTGCTAAGACATTCTACGATCACGTACATTCTAAGGGTCATAGGACTAGAGTAGCCAACAAAAAGGAGACCCCTAGGTGTACTGTTTGTGATAGAGTGTTCGATCCCACGAAGTTCTGAAACGCCACGAGAACGGAAAGATCACTTGAAAGTAGTTTTGTCTCAGCAGTAAAAGGATCCTATACTTTGGTTAAAAGCGAGTGCTCGGCCTTTGCATTTAGCTTAGAGTTTCGTGCTGTTTTATAGAGGTGGGCTTGCCATTGCAAGGGACTATCGGTCCCCGGTTTGGGATCTTCGAACAGAACAAAGCACCTCTAATCTATTTGCAATGAGTGCGGAGAAGATCAAGGAGAGGGTCAATGAAGATAGAGAAGCTGACGGATACGAATTTTTATGTGTGGAAGCAGAAAATACAGCTACTTTTGGCACTGCGAGATGTAGCAGTACATACGATGATACGTCCCTGCTGATGAAAATTCTTCAACGTACAGGACATGGAAGCAGGGAGATCGAAAAGCCAGAGCAATCATAGGGCTGTCTCTTTCTGATGACCATTTGGACCATGTAAAATGCTGTTACTGCCAAGGGTATGTGGGATGCTATTCTAGAGGTGTTTGAGCGACATACGCTGCTGAACAAGTTGGCTGCTCGTAGAGAGTTTTACACTGTCAGTATGCTAGAAAATGAGAAGGTGCTTCCGTATATTGGACGTGTGAGACACCTGGCGGCTCGTTTGAAGTCCATGGGGTCGTTATCGATGACAAAGAGATGGCTATGGCAGTGCTTAACGGCCTTCCACCGCTTTTTCACAGCCTCGTTGTTGCTCTGGACGCTCTTATCTGAAGACAACTCCTTTGGAGTGGAGTATGTCAAAAGTCGTCTACTTCAAGAGGAACAACGAGCTTTAATGAAGTCGTCCAGGCGACAGATGACTTCAAGTGCCGCCCTTATTGGCAATGTTTTTGAAGGAGGCGTCAGTCTTCCTTGACGTGCACTAATTGTGGTCACACCGGATACACCGCCTCCCGTTGCTGGGAAAGGATGTTAATGGAAAGCGACCTTCTCCACCGAACATTTTAGCGGAGGCAATTACAGAAGCCAACGGCAATGATCGCTCAAGAAAAGGATGGCTCGGAAGTGAATGAGGTGGAGTATATTTGTCTGGTGAACAAGCGGATAAGTCTAACGTTAAAATACCCTCTAACATGGCTTATAGATTCCGGGTGCTCCGCGCACATGATTTGACAAGCCTCTTTACAGACTACCGTGAGTATCGAACAGCCGCGTTGAGATGGGAACCAAGGCTTGTGCGATTGTGGCTGGAGTCGGGAGCATTCATTTGATGCTATCAGTGAACGGCTTTGAAAAATCTTGTAAGCTCAACAATGTGCTACACGTTCCCAGTTTTGCCTTTTCTCATTTCAGTACGCCAGATGGTCGACAATGGACTTGATGTTCAGTTTGTTCGGACAAGTGTACTGTAAGAAAAAATGACTGTACTGTGGCAACCGCAACAAGTAAAGGAGCGCTCGACGTGCTTGATACGTGTGATATGACTCATTCGGCTCACAAAGCCTCCTTGAAGACGTGGCACGAAGATTTGCTCACGTTCATACTCAAGGAATCTTGTCTATGTCTCGCAAGAACGTGGTAAGTGGACTTCATCTTTCTTCTTCAAATGATACCAAAGATACTGGCTCATCTTCTGACTGTGATTCCGTGAAATGCGATGCTTGTGTGGTAGGAAAAGCAACTCGTGCTGTAATTCCCAAACATCGCTCAGGAGGTAGGGCAAAGCAGCTGCTAGACTTAGTCCATTCGGACGTCTGTGGCCCACTCCAAACACAGTCATTAGGTGGTGCGAGATACTTTGTCACGTTCATCGATGATTACTCCAACTGGAGCGTTGTCTATCCGATGAAAAGTAAAGATGAAACTTTCGAGTTCTATAAGAAGTTTGCCAATTATGCCCTTACGCATACCGGTCAGCGAGTGAAAGTGTTTCGTTCAGATCGTGGGGGGAGTATCTTTCCTCTCAGTTTCCAATCCTTCTTATCTCACAAGGAACGGTTCATCAAACGACCGCCGCTTACACGCCTGAACAAATAGCGTCGCAGAACGGTTCAAACGTACATTGATAGATCTGGTTCGGTCTATGCTGTTTCTCATGCAGATTCCAAAGTCATTTTGGGCTGAAGCCCTAGACAATGCCGTGTATGTGCGGAATCGTGTAACAACCAGAGCCTTGGGAAGTTCCATTACGTCTCATCACTTGTGGATGAAGGATAACCAGATGTGTCTCACTTGACGGTATTTGGCTGCCAATGCTGGTACAAACTGCATGCCCATGAGGTGCAGAACTTGATGAACGTGCAGTGAAAGGAATGTTTCTTGGATACCCAGCCGGAACGAAGGCCTATAAGGTATGGGATGACGAACTGAATCACGTAGTTATTTCACGAAATGTGCAGTTTGATGAGTCCAGGCGAGGGCCTTGTTCGGTTGACGACAATATATCGCATCAAAATGACGAAAATTTTGAGCCAGAGGATGGAGCGTTGCTGAAACTGACCAGCCTCATAAGAGGCATGAGGCATGTTTCACGTGTAAACATGTACACGTGTTGATTGAAGGCTGGCCCTAAGGCATTTCGGGAAATCCAAATTAGCGGGGACGAAAGTACGATTTTGAGAGGTCAGCGATTTATGAAAACTTTGCATAAATTTTCACAAGTGGAACTTGGGCCCATTGTTCCTAGGCTATAGATTACTTCCTGCAATCTCATTGGCTGATAGGGCAATTACATCAATTCTATTAGCTACTGGGTTTCACGTGTTAAGACTGTAGCGGTGCGAGGGTTGATTGTGGGCTATTTTAGAGGGAAGAATGTTGTTTATGGGGTGATTTTACGTAGAGTAGGGTTATATGATGAAATGAACAGGGATGATGAGGGATGAGGAGAGAGAATGAAAAGGGAAGTAGGGAAAGAGTGTAGATGGATAAAAGAAACAGAAAGGAGATAGAACGGCAAGGGTGAGGTTGGTGTTGAAATCAAAGGCAAGTCCGTACCTCTTCTTTACTTGGTGAGCTATTAGACTACAACTATATACTGTTTGCCGGTACTCACTTCGGCTTGTGAAAGCAAAATGAAAGTAGCAAAATCTACATTTGCAGTACTATCTTTGTTGATCCTATAGCCTACCCAAGCCGAGATGCCTCAGAATCCCTGATTTGCATGCGCGGGAAATTCATAATTACCGATATTCAAAACGTAAGTAACATTGCGTGCATGCTAGCCATGCATGTTCTGTTACGTAAACGTACACTAAAACAGTCAACCCGTGAATTATGCCTTACGTGACCCGCCAACGCAACTGTAATCTCTCGGCCTGTAACAGAACCCAAAGGCGGGAACTTAAGGCGGGAACTTAAATATCATAAAAGTAGAAAACAATTTTGGCGGGCTTGTCTCACGTTGTTACGTAACAGTACGTAAATCTCATGCAGGCCGTTCAACGTGAATTAAGCCTTACGTGCTATACGTGCAATACTGTAAAAGCAACGTGGCTGCATCAACATACTTTGGCTGCATACTTGTGCAAGAGTGATTTGTATGCAGCCAGTATAATGAGTATAGTGTAAACTGTATGCAGCCAGTCCAGGCAACTATAGGATAAATATAGAAACCACTGTTTACTTGTACACGTACGACACCTATAATACTGTACACGTACGACAGAGAGGAGACAGTACACGTATGCCACATAGGAGACAGTACACGTATGACACATTGGGTACAGTACTTTGAGCCTAGAATAGAGACAAACCATCAACCAACCATAACATGCCAAGTGTCAGAATGCTCCACAATGATCAGCTCAGATATCGCCACTTGGAGCGATGTGAGTGGTATGGAGGCGTATCTAGCAGCCAATCAGAGGGCAGAATACCAAGTGGTTTGAAAAATGGCAAAATGCGCCGTGATTTTGAGTTGCCCGAAAATGGCTTTCGTCCCAGGCAACTTTCGATTTGGCCCATTTTACACGTGTAGTAGGTGTACACACAGAAGAAGGGTGCAACTCGCTTTTTCATGCTACAAGTGTACACGTGTCCAGGTGGCAACTAAAAACCATGGGATCGCATGCATTCTATCCCTTTTTCAACACTCCCCCTCGATCACATTGTTTTTACATTAATTCATGCTCCCCTTACTACCCATCACAATCAGTCTAACAAGTTTTGTCATCTGAACTCGCCCTAGTGGTTTTGTCAAAGCGTCAGCAACATTTTCAGTTGTTGGCACGTACACCAAGTCCACCTCTTTACGCACAACTGCATCTCTTACAAAGTGGTATGCAATATCAATGTGCTTGTTGCGTCTGTTGTGCTCTCGTTTCGAGCGAGCTCCATAGCCCCCTGGTTATCGCTGTATATTGTAGTAGCATGATCAATTCCAAGTGCTTTCATGCCCAGCGATGTCCAGGTTTCAAGGATGTCCCGAACGACACGTCTCAGCCATATTGCTTCTTTACTTGCTGCAGTTAACGAAATGTATTCGGCCTCACATGACGAAGCTGCGACAACCGTTTGCTTTCGCGAGCACCAACTTACCCCACTTCCAGCCATGCGAAACACGAAACCACTCGTCGATTTGCGATCGGACACATCTCCGGCCCAATCCGAGTCACAGTATGCAGACAAGCCCAGATCAGCATTCCCTCGGAACACAAGACCTAAATCTTTGGTCCCAGCGAGATACCTTAACACTCTTTTTACTGCTAACCAATGCTTCTCTCTTGGTTCTTCGCAGAAACGTGCAAGTTTGCCAACCGCATAAGATATATCAGGTCGTGTTCCAACAGACAAATACATGAGATCCAATGGCGCTCCTGTATGGAGCATCTGTCCGAGCATCACTACCCGTATCTACCGACCGATCCACGTTCAACTCGTCAGTGTTTAGATTCATAGGAGTTGGAACAGGTCTACAATTCTGCATTCCAAATCGCTCTAAAACGCTGTCTACAAAGCGTGGCTGGGATAAACACAAGGATCGTTCGGATCTCCGGCGAGAAATTTCAAGCCCCACAACCATTCTCGCTTCGCCCAAATCTTTCATTTCAAAACGGCGGTTCAGCTCCCTTCATCCATGCAATCGCCTCCATGTTGTTTCCTGCAAGCAGCAAGTCATCAACATACAGGAGGATAATCATGATTGAGTCGGAGGTCGGGTCAAATTTTACATAAACACAGGGATCATTAGTGCCACTTTTGAATTTGAGCCCATCAACAAGAAAATCATCGATTTTCTGGTGCCACCGCCTATGTGCCTGTTTCAAACCATACAAGGCCTTCAGAAATTTGCAGACATGATTTGGTTTCGAGGCGTCCTTAAATCCATCAGGCTGTTCCATGTACACGTCCTCCTCCACTCACCGTTCAGAAATGCCGTCTTAACGTCCATTTGATGCAGCTCCAGGTCCTGATGTGCGACAAGTGCCAAAAGCACCCGAATTGACGTGAGCTTCACGACAGGGGCGTACGTCTCATTATAATCTACCCCTTTCACCTGTTGGAAACCACGAGCGACAAGACGCGCCTTCGATTTTCGGGAAAAGCCTCCGTTGGAGTCCTGGGCATCTTTTATTGCAAACACCCATTTTGGAGTCAGAATGTTTGAGGCCTCCAAACGTGGGACTAACTTCCATGTTTTGTTCCGAACGATCGAGTCTCGCTCGGACTCGATGGCGGACTTCCAAAAGTCTGCGTCCGGTCCTGTCGCCGCGTGTCGTACGAGATGTTGACAACATTTGTAACGAGAGCCGTGTCATTAGGTGTCAAGGATATGTTTGATCTCCACCAAGCATTTGGGGCTCTTCGAATCCTTTCAGATCTCCGAGGAGCTACAGACACCTCAGGGGGTTCAGGGATTTCGTTATCTGTACCTACGTTTTCGGCGACCGTTGGGTCGTTTCCAACATTAGCCTGGTCATTCCCTTGTCCCTGAATATCTTGTCTCGAAGATGCAGTTATTTCGACTGTGTCCGGTGTAGGAAGCCGGACTTGAGCATCCTGTTCAACGCCGAGACTTACAAGATCCTCATCGGAGCTAATTGAGAGATACTCATCTGATTCTTTCTCATTTATTTCAGACTGGCAGGTTTCGCTCTCACTGAATCTGACATCTCTGGAAACAACTACCTTGTGTAATTCAGGATCCCACAGTTTGTAAGCTTTGCTGGCTTCCGCATATCCAAGCATAATTGCTTCCCGTGCTCGGTTGTCAAGCTTACTCAATTGACTTGCCGGGACGGTGTACCAACATTTGCTTCCGAACGTACGAAGGTGCGACAAATTGGGCTTGCGACCGTACCATATATGATGCGGGGTCGTGTGGCTTGGAAGTGCCCGAGTTGTAACTCTGTTTCGGATGTATACAGCAGTCGCCAGAGCTTCGGCCCAGAACTGTTTTGGCAGACTCTTTGCATGTAGCATGGACCGAACCAGATCCATCAGTGTTCGGTTCAGCCGCTCTGAAACACCATTCTGTTCAGGTGACTCCACTGCACTAAGCTCATGTTTTGTGCCGCGCTCGGCAAGGTAGTCCTTGAATGCAGTGGACATATATTCTCCCCCTCGATCTGAACGAAGAATGCCAATGCGACGCCCAGTATGGGCTTCGCTACGAGCTTGGAACAGTTTATATTTATCAAAGACCTCTGACTTTCGCTGCATCATGTAGACGGTAACCCAGGAAGAGTGATCGTCCGTGAAGGTGACAAAGTAGCGTGCCCCTCCAACAGAAGAAACCTCCATAGGTCCACACACGTCACTGTGAACAAGGTCTAACATCGCTTCAGCTCTACCAGTCGTGCGTTCCTTCGGCACTGCAGCGATGAGCCTTTCCATGAACGCATGAGGAGCATATTTCGGATGTATTCGAGCCACTGATCTGCACGCCGTCCACAACATTGTTCCTTACCATAGATGCAATGCCCTGCTTGCTTACGTGAGCCATTCTCTCGTGCCATGTCGAGAGTGTGGTGACTTTCGCAGAGTACAAGGTATCATTGGTATCTTCTGGACTATGTCGATAGCATAAAGAAGGCTATTGCACAGCATTTTTCCAGTTGCAACTCTCCCATTCTTAGTCATCTGCAAAGCTTTGTTCTCAAATACAGTTTTTGATCCCTTCTATGTCCGCTTTGCCTACAGAGATTAGAGAATATTCGAAACTAGGAACGTGGACAACATTCGCAGAATACACCGCTTTCGAGAACCATCTACTAATAATGTGAGCTCCACGTCACCTCGCCCAGCAATCTTAGCCCGGGCTTTAGTTCCCATTTCGACTGAGGCTGCAGAAAATTCGGTATAATTCGTGAAAACACTCCTATCGTAAGTCATATGGGAAGTACATGCGGAATCTGCGTACCAAGAGGAAGTTCCGGCCGAAATCCCGGCCTGTTTAATTCGTGACATGAGGCAAATTTCATCATCAACCGCTGTCCCACTATCAGCTGAAGGATGAGAATCAGTCGAATACATTTGCACCTACGAACGCCTGCTGATCTCTCTGGGCGATTTTTTTCGTTTCGATGATTATTAGATGCTCTGCCACTACGAGAACCGGATGCACGATAGCCCCTTGGAGCTTCCGGGCGCCTACCGTTCACATCTTTGCCCCAGCATCTGTCCGCGGTGTGACCAGAATGACCGCAGTTCGTACAGTGCAGCTGTCTAGCATTACCTCCGTAGTCATTCGGACGGGCATTGGATATGAGCCAGCATTGGATTTTGTCCCTTTTGACTCCCTCATTTGAGCACGCTCCTCTTCCTGCAACAACCGGCTCTTCACAAATTCCAAAGTAAACACCCTGTCCTCATTGCCGAGCGCATCCAAGGCAACGATGAGATTGTCGAACGAGGTGGCAATCCATTAAGCACAGCCATGGCTATCTCTTTGTCATCGATAGTCACATCCATGGATTTCAGGGTCGCTGCTACTGTGTCACACGGTTAACATACTGCAAAACTCTCTCGTTATCCATAGCCGCGGTGTAAAACCGGCGTCGAGCCGCAAGCTTATTGAGGAGTGTGTGCCTCAAACGTGTTGAGAATAATAGTCCACATCTCCTTTGCAGTTGCCGCAGTGCGCACATGCTCAAGGTGCTCATCAGAAAGGGACAACCCGATGAGCGCCCGTGCTTTGCGGTCGGCCCGAGTCCATGATTTGAGAGCCCTATCATCGATTCTCAGGCGGTCATCCACAATGTAGTCATCAAGCTCCCGGAGGGCGAGAAGAAGCTGCACCTTCTGCTTCCAAACATGGAAATTATTGTTGGTGAGCTTTTCAATTCGAACTCCGCCTCCGCGATCGTCCATGACTACGTTTTATCCAAGACCCTTTGTATCTGAAACCTCTATTACCACGTATGCAGTGAGTATGCAAAGTCCTCTGTTCAGGTATCCCAAGCCGGCGACCGATAGTCGCTTGTCACGGCAAGCCTTTCCCTATAAGAAGTTTGCAGCGTTTACTCAAAGACACGTGGTGTTTAATTTCCAACTCTTTACCTCTTTAGTTTTCCTCCTCTTTACCTCTTACCACCTCTTTATTTGTGCCTTAGGGCGCTACCCCTGTATATCGGCCAGTGCTGGTCTTTCAACTTTGAGCGCAATCCGTGTGCCACGAGTAAGCACAGCAACTTTTACCTGTAGACGGCCAGGAATTTTCAGCCACTACCCCGAAAGGTCCCCGCAGCAAAGGGCGTCTTACCACAATCACAGTCTTTCCGTACTAACTCAGGCGCGTTTCCTTCCGGACTGTGTTGCTTGACTTCCGTCGTACTCGTGTGAAAGCACTCAAGGTCACCAATGAGCCTCGTCCTTCCGTGCACAGCACGTATCTATACCTCAACAGAAGTATAGCCAGCAGGTACCAAAATACAAGTGCAGAACACTAGTACCCGGTATGCTACCAGAGTAAGGAATTAGAAGACAGTCGTTCCCTCTCCGACCACGGGCGATGGTGTTTCGCGTACGTATCGATCGTTCAAGCGAGGAGCGTCTCTGTCCCGCCGGCGCGCAAAAGGGCCACTGCAACGGACCGACTCGGCTGGTACACCGTGATTCCCACCGGGAATCGGGTTCAGTCTTACGACTTCTGATAACTCGCGTTATCAACCGCGTGGGTTTGTATGGTACGGTCCGTCCAACTCGCGTTACACAAAGGCACTGTTCTCAAAAGAGTACAGCCGGTGAGAGGATCACAAAACCGATTGCCAAGACCACGATTCGGCAAAGAATCGGACAAACTTGGGCGGACCCCGGCACTCTGTCTTCTTCTTTTCCGTTGCCGTGAAGGCTTTCCAAGAGTGCAAGGGTATCAACAACCAGGCCTAGATTCCTCCTCAAACAACAGGCCAATATTTCCAAACAATAAACTCGAGCTGAATTGTCGAATGACCACGACCACCACAAAAGAGACAAAAACCAACCAACAAACAATGACCAGAGCAATGACACCACAAAGCACTCAGGATCCTCACACAGAGTGCTTGACAACACAAAATAGGTCTCAACAGCAGTAGAGCACAAGCAATGATGCTCTATTCAACACACAATAATAACCACAAAAACACTCAGGATCCACACACAGAGTGCTTGACACCTTAGTTGGTTCTATCAACAAAAGATTCCAACAACACACAATGACCACAAAAACACTCAGGATCCACACACAGAGTGCTTGACAATCACCAAATGGGTCCAACAAGACAAGAACCCAACAACAATAACCAAGCAACAATGACAACCAACAGCAACAACACAGAGAAAGCAATTACCTCAACGTCAACGTCAACGGTTGAGGGACGGATCAAGCGGAAAGAGCGGTAGCGTGGCTGGGCCCATAACCTGATGAAAGAACAGGGGATGTGAGGGATGAGGAGAGAGAATGAAAAGGAATAGGGAAGAGTGCAGTGGAAAGAAACAGAAAGGAGATAGAACGGCAAGGGTGAGGTTGGTGTTGAAATCAAAGGCAAGTCCGTACCTCTTCTTTACTTGGATGAGCTATTAGACTACAACTATATACTGTTTGCCGGTACTCACTTCGGCTTTGTGAAAGCAAAATGAAAGTAGCAAAATCTACATTTGCAGTACTATCTTTGTTGATCCTATAGCCTACCCAAGCCGAGATGCCTCAGAATCCCTCATTTGCATGCGCGGGAAATTCATAATTACCGATATTCAAAACGTAAGTAACATTACGTCATGCTAGCCATGCGTTCTGTTACGTAAACGTACATAAAACAGTCAACCCGTGAATTATGCCTTACGTGACCCGCCAACGCAACTGTAATCTCTCGCCTGTAACAGAACCCAAAGGCGGGAACTTAAGGCGGGAACTTAAATATCAAAGTAGAAAACAATTTTGGCGGGCTTGTCTCACGTTGTTACGTAACAGTACGTAAATCTCATGCAGGCCGTTCAACGTGAATTAAGCCTTACGTGCCATACGTGCAATACTGTAAAGCAACGTGGCTGCATCAACATACTTTGGCTGCATACTTGTGCAAGAGTGATTTGTACGCAGCCAGTATAATGAGTATAGTGTAACTGTATGCAGCCAGTCCAGGCAACTATAGGATAAATATAGAAACCACTGTTTACTTGTACACGTACGACACCTATAATATGTACACGTACGACAGAGAGGAGACAGTACACGTATGCCACATAGGAGACAGTACACGTATGACACATTGGTACAGTACTTTGAGCCTAGAATAGAGACAAACCATCAACCAACCATAACATGCCAAGTGTCAGAATGCTCCACAATGATCAGCTCAGATATCGCCACTTGAGCGATGTGAGTGGTATGGAGGCGTATCTAGCAGCCAATCAGAGGGCAGAATACCAAGTGGTTTGAAAAATGGCAAAATGCGCCGTGATTTTGAGTTGCCCGAAAATGGGCTTTCGTCCCAGGCAACTTTCGATTTGGCCCATTTTACACGTGTCATAGGTGTACACACAGAAGAAGGGTGCAACTCGCTTTTTCATGCTACAAGTGTACACGTGTCCAGGTGGCAACTAAAAACCATGGGATCGCATGCATTCTATCCCTTTTTCAACACTCCCCTCGATCACATTGTTTTTACATTAATTTATGCTCCCCCTTACTACCCATCACAATCATCTAACAAGTTTTGTCATCTGAACTCGCCCTAGTGGTTTTGTCAAAGCGTCAGCAACATTTTCAGTTGTTGGCACGTACACCAAGTCCACCTCTTTACGCACAACTGCATCTCTTACAAAGTGGTATGCAATATCAATGTGCTTGTTGCGTCTGTTGGTGCTCTCGTTTCGAGCGAGCTCCATAGCCCCCTGGTTATCGCTGTATATTGTAGTAGCATGATCAATTCCAAGTGCTTTCATGCCCAGCGATGTCCAGGTTTCAAGGATGTCCCGAACGACACGTCTCAGCCATATTGCTTCTTTACTTGCTGCAGTTAACGAAATGTATTCGGCCTCACATGACGAAGCTGCGACAACCGTTTGCTTTCGCGAGCACCAACTTACCCCACTTCCAGCCATGCGAAACACGAAACCACTCGTCGATTTGCGATCGGACACATCTCCGGCCCAATCCGAGTCACAGTATGCAGACAAGCCCAGATCAGCATTCCCTCGGAACACAAGACCTAAATCTTTGGTCCCAGCGAGATACCTTAACACTCTTTTTACTGCTAACCAATGCTTCTCTCTTGGTTCTTCGCAGAAACGTGCAAGTTTGCCAACCGCATAAGATATATCAGGTCGTGTTCCAACAGACAAATACATGAGAGCTCCAATGGCGCTCCTGTATGGAGCATCTGTCCGAGCATCTACCCGTATCTACCGACCGATCCACGTTCAACTCGTCAGTGTTTAGATTCATAGGAGTTGGAACAGGTCTACAATTCTGCATTCCAAATCGCTCTAAACGCTGTCTACAAACCGTGGCTGGGATAAACACAAGGATCGTTCGGATCTCCGGCGAGAAATTTCAAGCCAACAACCATTCTCGCTTCCAAATCTTTCATTTCAAAACGGCGGTTCAGCTCCCCCTTCATCCATGCAATCGCCTCCATGTTGTTTCCTGCAAGCAGCAAGTCATCAACATACAGGAGGATAATCATGATTGAGTCGGAGGTCGGGTCAAATTTTACATAAACACAGGGATCATTAGTGCACTTTTGAATTTGAGCCCATCAACAAGAAAATCATCGATTTTCTGGTGCCACCGCCTATGTGCCTGTTTCAAACCATACAAGGCCTTCAGAAATTTGCAGACATGATTTGGTTTCGAGGCGTCTTAAATCCATCAGGCTGTTCCATGTACACGTCCCTCCACATCACCGTTCAGAAATGCCGTCTTAACGTCCATTTGATGCAGCTCCAGGTCCTGATGTGCGACAAGTGCCAAAAGCACCCGAATTGACGTGAGCTTCACGACAGGGGCGTACGTCTCATTATAATCTACCCCTTTCACCTGTTGGAAACCACGAGCGACAAGACGCGCCTTCGATTTTCGGGAAAAGCCTCCGTTGGAGTCCTGGGCATCTTTTATTGCAAACACCCATTTTGGAGTCAGAATGTTTGAGGCCTCCAAACGTGGGACTAACTTCCATGTTTTGTTCCGAAGATCGAGTCTCGCTCGGACTCGATGGCGGACTTCCAAAAGTCTGCGTCCGGTCCTGTCGCCGCGTGTCGGTACGAGATGTTGACAACATTTGTAACGAGAGCCGTGTCATTAGGTGTCAAGGATATGTTTGATCTCCACCAAGCATTTGGGGCTCTTCGAATCCTTTCAGATCTCCGAGGAGCTACAGACACCTCAGGGGCTCAGGGATTTCGTTATCTGTACCTACGTTTTCGGCGACCGTTGGGTCGTTTCCAACATTAGCCTGGTCATTCCTTGTCCCTGAATATCTTGTCTCGAATGCAGTTATTTCGACTGTGTCCGGTGTAGGAAGCCGGACTTGAGCATCCTGTTCAACGCCGAGACTTACAAGATCCTCATCGGAGCTAATTGAGAGACTCATCTGATTTTTCATTTATTTCAGACTGGCAGGTTTCGCTCTCACTGAATCTGACATCTCTGGAAACAACTACCTTGTGTAATTCAGGATCCCACAGTTTGTAAGCTTTGCTGGCTTCCGCATATCCAAGCATAATTGCTTCCCGTGCTCGGTTGTCAAGCTTACTCAACTGACTTGCCGGGACGGTGTACCAACATTTGCTTCCGAACGTACGAAGGTGCGACAAATTGGGCTTGCGACCGTACCATATATGATGCGGGGTCGTGTGGCTTGGAAGTGCCGAGTTGTAACTCTGTTTCGGATGTATACAGCAGTCGCCAGAGCTTCGGCCCAGAACTGTTTTGGCAGACTCTTTGCATGTAGCATGGACCGAACCAGATCCATCAGTGTTCGGTTCAGCCGCTCTGAAACACCATTCTGTTCAGGTGACTCCACTGCACTAAGCTCATGTTTTGTGCCGCGCTCGGCAAGGTAGTCCTTGAATGCAGTGGACATATATTCTCCCCCTCGATCTGAACGAAGAATGCCAATGCGACGCCCAGTATGGGCTTCGCTACGAGCTTGGAACAGTTTATATTTATCAAAGACCTCTGACTTTCGCTGCATCATGTAGACGGTAACCCAGGAAGAGTGATCGTCCGTGAAGGTGACAAAGTAGCGTGCCCCTCCAACAGAAGAAACCTCCATAGGTCCACAACGTCACTGTGAACAAGGTCTAACATCGCTTCAGCTCTACCAGTCGTGCGTTCCTTCGGCACTGCAGAACGATGAGCCTTTCCATGAACGCATGAGGAGCATATTTCGGATGTATTCGAGCCACTGATCTGCACGCCGTCCACAACATTGTTCCTTACCATAGATGCAATGCCCTGCTTGCTTACATGAGCCATTCTCTCGTGCCATGTCGAGAGTGTGGTGACTTTCGCAGAGTACAAGGTATCATTGGTATCTTCTGGACTATGTCGATAGCATAAAGAAGGCTATTGCACAGCATTTTTCCAGTTGCTACAACTCTCCATTCTTAGTCATCTGCAAATTTGTTCTCAAATACAGTTTTGATCCCTTCTATGTCCGCTTTGCCTACAGAGATGAGAATATTCGAAACTAGGAACGTGGACAACATCTCGCAGAATACACCGCTTTCGAGAACCATCTACTATAATGTGAGCTCCACGTCACCTCGCCCAGCAATCTTAGCCCGGGCTTTAGTTCCCATTTCGACTGAGGCTGCAGAAAATTCGGTATAATTCGTGAAAACACTCCTATCGTAAGTCATATGGGAAGTACATGCGGAATCTGCGTACCAGAGGAAGTTCCGGCCGAAATCCGGCCTGTTTAATTCGTGACATGAGGCAAACAATTTCATCATCAACGCTGTCCCACTATCAGCTGAAGGATGAGAATCAGTCGAATCAAATACATTTGCACCTACGAACGCCTGCTGATCTCTCTCGGGCGATTTTTCTCGTTTCGATGATTATTAGATGCTCTGCCACTACGAAACCGGATGCACGATAGCCCCTTGGAGCTTCCGGGCGCCTACCGTTCACATCTTTGCCCCAGCATCTGTCCGCGGTGTGACCAGAATGACCGCAGTTCGTACAGTGCAGCTGTCTAGCATTACCTCCGTAGTCATTCGGACGGGCATTGGATATGAGCGCAGCATTGGATTTTGTCCCTTTTGACTCCTCATTTGAGCACGCTCCTCTTCCTGCAACAACCGGCTCTTCACAAATTCCAAAGTAAACACCCTGTCCTCATTGCCGAGCGCATCCAAGGCAACGATGAGATTGTCGAACCGAGGTGGCAATCCATTAAGCACAGCCATGGCTATCTCTTTGTCATCGATAGTCACATCCATGGATTTCAGGGTCGCTGCTAGCTGCGTCACACGGTTAACATACTGCAAAACTCTCTCGTTACCATCCATAGCCGCGGTGTAAAACCGGCGTCGAGCCGCAAGCTTATTGAGGAGTGTGTGCCTCTCAAACGTGTTGAGAATAATAGTCCACATCTCCTTTGCAGTTGCCGCAGTGCGCACATGCTCAAGGTGCTCATCAGAAAGGGACAACCCGATGAGCGCCCGTGCTTTGCGGTCGGCCCGAGTCCATGATTTGAGAGCCCTATCATCGATTCTCAGGCGGATCATCCACAATGTAGTCATCAAGCTCCCGGAGGGCGAGAAGAAGCTGCACCTTCTGCTTCCAAACATGGAAATTATTGTTGGTGAGCTTTTCAATTCGAACTCCGCCTCCGCGATCGTCCATGACTACGTTTTATCCAAGACCCTTTGTATCTGAAACCTCTATTACCACGTATGCAGTGAGTATGCAAAGTCCTCTGTTCAGGTATCCCAAGCCGGCGACCGATAGTCGCTTGTCACGGCAAGCCTTTCCCTATAAGAAGTTTGCAGCGTTTACTCAAAGACACGTGGTGTTTAATTTCCAACTCTTTACCTCTTTAGTTTTCCTCCTCTTTACCTCTTTACCACCTCTTTATTTGTGCCTTAGGGCGCTACCCCTGTATATCGGCCAGTGCTGGTCTTTCAACTTTGAGCGCAATCCGTGTGCCACGAGTAAGCACAGCGACTTTACCTGTAGACGGCCAGGAATTTTCAGCCACTACCCCGAAAGGTCCCCGCAGCAAAGGGCGTCTTACCACAATCACAGTCTTTCCGTACTAACTCAGGCGCGTTTCCTTCCGGACTGTGTTGCTTGACTTCCGTCGTACTCGTGTGAAAGCACTCAAGGTCACCAATGAGCCTCGTCCTTCCGTGCACAGCACGTATCTACACCTCAACAGAAGTATAGCCAGCAGGTACCAAAATACAAGTGCAGAACACTAGTACCCGGTATGCTACCAGAGTAAGGAATTAGAAGACAGTCGTTCCCTCTCCGACCACGGGCGATGGTGTTTCGCGTACGTATCGTCGTTCAAGCGAGGAGCGTCTCTGTCCCGCCGGCGCGCAAAAGGGCCACTGCAACGGACCGACTCGGCTGGTACACCGTGATTCCCACCGGGAATCGGGTTCAGTCTTACGACTTCTGATAACTCGCGTTATCAACCGCGTGGGTTTGTATGGTACGGTCCGTCCAACTCGCGTTACACAAAGGCACTGTTCTCAAAAGAGTACAGCCGGTGAGAGGATCACAAAACCGATTGCCAAGACCACGATTCGGCAAAAGAATCGGACAAACTTGGGCGGACCCCCGGCACTCTGTCTTCTTCTTTTCCGTT
This sequence comes from Kappaphycus alvarezii, assembly GCA_002205965.3. Classification (NCBI taxonomy): domain Eukaryota; phylum Rhodophyta; class Florideophyceae; order Gigartinales; family Solieriaceae; genus Kappaphycus; species Kappaphycus alvarezii. Next base: position 48,621 of record NADL03000192.1, read on the forward strand.
GCCGTGAAGGCTTTCCAAGAGTGCAAGGGTATCAACAACCAGGCCTAGATTCCTCCTCAAACAACAAGGCCAATATTTCCAAACAATAAACTCGAGCTGACAGAATTGCCGAATGACCACGACCACCACAAAAGAGACAAAAACCAAACCAACAAAACAATGACAGAGCAATGACACCACAAAGCACTCAGGATCCTCACACAGAGTGCTTGACAACACAAAATAGGTCTCAACAGCAGTAGAGCACAAGCAATGAATGCTCTATTCAACACACAATAATAACCACAAAAACACTCAGGATCCACACACAGAGTGCTTGACAGCCTTAAATTGGTTCTACAAACAAAAGATTCCAACAACACACAATGACCACAAAAACACTCAGGATCCACACACAGAGTGCTTGACAATCACCAAATGGGTCCAACAACGACAAGAACCCAACAACAATAACCAAAAGCAACAAGTGACAACACCAACAGCACCAACAACACAGAGAAAGCAATTACCTCAACGTCAACGTCAACGGTTGAGGGACGGATCAAGCGGAAAGAGCGGTAGCGTGGCTGGGCCCATAACCTGATAGAAGAAACAGGGGATGGTGAGGGATGAGGAGAGAGAATGAAAAGGAATGTAGGGAAGGAGTGCAGGTGGAAAAGGAAACAGAAAGGAGATAGAACGGCAAGGGTGAGGTTGGTGTTGAAATCAAAGGCAAGTCCGTACCTCTTCTTTACTTGGATGAGCTATTAGACTACAACTATATACTGTTTGCCGGTACTCACTTCGGCTTTGTGAAAGCAAAATGAAAGTAGCAAAATCTACATTTGCAGTACTATCTTTGTTGATCCTATAGCCTACCCAAGCCGAGATGCCTCAGAATCCCTCATTTGCATGCGCGGGAAATTCATAATTACCAATATTCAAAACGTGAGTAACATTACGTTCATGCTAGCCATGCACGTTCTGTTACGTAAACACATAAAAACAGTCAACCCGTGAATTATGCCTTACGTACCCGCCTATGCAACTGTAATCTCTCGCCTGTAACAAACCCAAAGGCGGGAACTCAATATATCAAAGTAGAAAACAATTTTGGCGGGCTTGTCTCACTTTGCTACGTAACAGTACGTAAATCTCATGCAGGCCGTTCAACGTGAATTAAGCCTTACGTGCCATACGTGCAATACTGTAGAAGCAACGTGGCTGCATCAACATACTTTGGCTGCATACTTGTGCAAGAGTGATTTGTACGCAGCCAGTATAATGAGTATAGTGTAACGTATGCAGCCAGTCCAGGCAACTATAGGATAAATATAGAAACCACTGTTTACTTGTACACGTACGACACCTATAATATGTACACGTACGACAGAGAGGAGACAGTACACGTATGCCACATAGGAGACAGTACACGTATGACACATGTACAGTATTTTGAGCCTAAAGAGAGACAAACCATCAACCAACCATAACATGCCAAGTGTCAGAATGCTCCACAATGAGCAGCTCAGATATCGCCACTTGTAGCGATGTGAGTGGTATGGAGGCGTATCTAGCAGCCAATCAGAGGGCAGAATACCAAGTGGTTTGAAAAATGGCAAAATGCGCCGTGATTTTGAGTTGCCCGAAAATGGGCTTTCGTCCCAGGCAACTTTCGTTTGGCCCATTTTACACGTGTCATAGGTGTGCACACAGAAGAAGGGTGCAACTCGCATTTTCATGCTACAAGTGTACACGTGTCCAGGTGGCAACTAAAAACCATGGATCGCATGCATTCTATCCTTTTTCAACACTCCCCTCGATCACATTGTTTTTAGATTAATTTATGCTCCCCTTACTACCCATTACAATCATCTAACAAGTTTTGTCATCTGAACTCGCCCTAGTGGTTTGTCAAGGCGTCAGCAACATTTTCACTTGTTGGCACGTACACCAAATCCACCTCTTTACGCACAACTGCATCTCTTACAAAGTGGTATGCAATATCAATGTGCTTGTTGCGTCTGTTGGTGCTTTCGTTTCGAGCGAGCTCCATAGCCCCCTGGTTATCGCTGTATATTGTAGTAGCATGATCAATTCCAAGTGCTTTCGCCCAGCGATGTCCAGGTTTCAAGGATATCCCGAACGACACGTCTCAGCCATATTGCTTTACTTGCTGCAGTTAACGAAATGTATTCGGCCTCACATGACGAAGCTGCGACAACCGTTTGCTTTCGCGAGCACCAACTTACCCCACTTCCAGCCATACGAAACACGAAACCACTCGTCGATTTGCGATCGGACACATCTCCGGCCCAATCCGAGTCACATATGCAGACAAGCCCAGCTCAGCATTCCCTTGGAACACAAGACCTAAATCTTTGGTCCCAGCGAGATACCTTAACACTCTTTTTACTGCTAACCAATGCTTCTCTCTTGGTTCTCGCAAAACGTGCAAGTTTGCCACCGCATAAGATATATCAGGTCGTGTTCCAACAGACAAATACATGAGAGCTCCAATAGCGCTCCTGTATGGAGCATCTGTCCGAGCATCATTACCCGTATCTACCGACCGATCCACGTTCAACTCGTCAGTGTTTAATATTCATAGGAGTTGGAACAGGTCTACAATTCTGCATTCCAAATCGCTCTAAACGCTGTCTACAAACCGTGGCTGGGATAAACACAAGGAGCGTTCGGATCTCCGGCGAGAAATTTCAAGGCCAACAACCATTTTCGCTCTCCCAAATCTTTCATTTCAAAACGGCGGTTCAGCTCCCCCTTCATCCATGCAATCGCCTCCACGTTGTTTCCTGCAAGCAGCAAGTCATCAACATACAGGAGGATAATCATGATTGAGTCGGAGGTGGGTCAAATTTTACATAAACACAGGGATCATTAGTGCTACTTTTGAACTTGAGCCCATCAACAAGAAAATCATCGATTTTCTGGTGCCACCGCCTATGTGCCTGTTTCAAACCATACAAGGCCTTCAGAAACTTGCAGACATGATTCGGTTTCGAGGTGTCTTAAACCCATCAGGCTGCTCCATGTACACGTCCTCTCCACATCACCGTTCAGAAATGCCGTCTTAACGTCCATTTGATGCAGCTCCAGATCCTGATGTGCGCAAGTGCCAAAAGCACCCGAATTGACGTGAGCTTCACGACAGGGGCGTACGTCTCATTATAATCTACCCCTTTGACCTGTTGGAACCACGAGCGACAAGACGCGCCTTCGATTTTCGGAAAAGCCACCGTTGGAGTCCTGGGCATCTTTTATTGCAAACACCCATTTTGGAGTCAGAATATTTGAGGCCTCCAAACGTGGGACTAACTTCCATTTTTTGTTCCGAATGATCGAGTCTCGCTCGGACTCGATGGCGGACTTCCAAAAGTCTGCGTCCGGCCTGTCGCCGCGTGTCGTACGAGATGTTGACAACATTTGTAACGAGAGCCGTGTCATTAGGTGTCAAGGATATGTTTGATCTCCACCAAGCATTTGGGGCTCTTCGAATCCTTTCAGATCTCCGAGGAGCTACACACCTCAGGGGCTCAGGGATTTCGTTATCTGTACCTACGTTTTCGGCGACCGTGGGTCGTTTCCACATTAGCCTGGTCATCCTTGTCCCTGAATATCTTGTCTCGAAGCTGTTATCGCTGTGTCCGGTGTAGGAAGCCGGACTTGAGCATCCTGTTCAACGCCGAGACTACAAGATCCTCATCGGAGCTAATTGAGAGATACTCATCTGATTCTTTCATTTATTTCAGACTGCAGGTTTCGCTCTCACTGAATCTGACATCTCTGGAAACAACTACCTTGTGTAATTCAGGATCCCACAGTTTGTAAGCTTTGCTGGCTTCCGCATATCCAAGCATAATTGCTTCCCGTGCTCGGTGTCGAGCTTACTCAACTGCTTGCCGGGATGGTGTACCAACATTTGCTTCCGAACGTACGAAGGTGCGACAAATTGGGCTTGCGCCCGTACCATATATGATGCGGGGTCGTGTGGCTTGGAAGTGCGAGTTGTAACTCTGTTTCGATGTATACAGCAGTCGCCAGAGCTTCGGCCCAGAACTGTTTTGGCAGACTCTTTGCATGTAGCATGACCGAACCAGATCCATCAGTGTTCGGTTCAGCCGCTGAAACACCATTCTGTTCAGGTGACTCCACTGCACTAAGCTCATGTTTTGTGCCGCGCTCGGCAAGGTAGTCCTTGAATGCAGTGGACATATATTCTCCCCTCGATCTGAACGAAGAATGCCAATGCGCGCCCAGTATGGGCTTCGCTACGAGCTTGGAACAGTTTATATTTATCAAAGACCTCTGACTTTCGCTGCATCATGTAGACGGTAACCCAGGAAGAGTGATCGTCCGTGAAGGTGACAAAGTAGCGTGCCCCTCCAACAGAAGAAACCTCCATAGGTCCACACACGTCACTGTGAACAAGGTCTAACATCGCTTCAGCTCTACCAGTCGTGCGTTCCTTCGGCACTGCAGAACGATGAGCCTTTCCATGAACGCATGAGGAGCATATTTCGGATGTATTCGAGCCACTGATCTGCACGCCGTCCACAACATTGTTCCTTACCATAGATGCAATGCCCTGCTTGCTTACATGAGCCATTCTCTCGTGCCATGTCGAGAGTGTGGTGACTTTCGCAGAGTACAAGGTATCATTGGTATCTTCTGGACTATGTCGATAGCATAAAGAAGGCTATTGCACAGCATTTTTCCAGTTGCTACAACTCTCCCATTCTTAGTCATCTGCAAAATTTGTTCTCAAATACAGTTTTGATCCCTTCTATGTCCGCTTTGCCTACAGAGATGAGAGAATATTCGAAACTAGGAACGTGGACAACATCTCGCAGAATACACCGCTTTCGAGAACCATCTACTAATAATGTGAGCTCCACGTCACCTCGCCCAGCAATCTTAGCCCGGGCTTTAGTTCCCATTTCGACTGAGGCTGCAGAAAATTCGGTATAATTCGTGAAAACACTCCTATCGTAAGTCATATGGGAGTACATGCGGAATCTGGGTACCAAGGGTAGGGTACTATAAGTGGATGAGGAGTATACTGTATGAGAGATATGCTGAGGCAGGCTATGTACAGGTGTACGTGTGGCAGGTGTGTATGTGATATACACGTGGAACAGATAAGAGTAGAACCTTTGGAGCAGTGGTGTACAAGTACTGTACTAATGCCAAATGAGGAACTGTACTTCGCACTGTACATCGTAATGTACCAAGTACTGTACTTCTTACTGTACTTGAGTTTGTACAGTAGGAATCTGTTATGGCAATACAGTCATGGCTCCTAGAAAGCGGTATTTGAATTTATATGGCGTATGGGTTTTCTAGTTATGATTACGGATTGCCGTCTGCATCCAAAAATCAGTTATGTGAATCCATCATACATATGGGGTTTATTATTATGATTATGTTTTGTTTAGGACTTTACCATCTGTGGGAGGACAGTTGTGGATCGATCGAAGTACTCGTGACAGAAGGACCGCCGCCGAAGACGCTCGCGCTTCCCTCGTCTTTGGAAAGGTATAGAATCCCCCGTAAGTCAGTACCTCTGCATAAGCCAATAAGAAATTTCAACGCCTCTCGGCAAAGAAAGCTAAAGCCCTCGCCGATCGAGTTGCCAAGAAGGAACTAAAGGCTAAACGAAGAGTTCCGCTGAGGGACAAGAGTACTGCAAGCTCTGTGATATTAGCTGCAATAGCGCATAGCGCACAGGGATTCTACGATCACATCAGTTCTAAGGTTATAGGACTAGAGAGAAAAACAAGAAAAAGACCCCTCAGTGTACTCCTTGTGAGAAAGAGTTCGATTCCAACGAGGTTCTCAAGCGTCACGAGAACGGAAGGAACATTTGAACGTAGTTTTGTACCAGCGAATTTAAGAAGATCCATTTGTTTGTTTGAAGCGACTTCTTTGGCCTTTGCTTTAATCTAGAGTTTCGTGTGCTGTGTTCTTATAGAGGTGGGCTTTCCACTACAAGGGACTATCGGTCCCGGCTTGGGATCTTCGAACTTTGACAGAACATTAGCACCTCTAATTATTGCAATGAGTAGCGAGAAGATCAAGGAGGAGGATCGATGAAGATCGAATAGCTCACGGATACCAATTTCTACGTGTGGAAACAGAACATTCAGCTCCTGTTGGCCTTTTGCGATGCAGAACAGTACATTACTGATGACATCGTTCCTGAAGATGAACAATCTTCCACTTACAAGGCATGGAAGCAGGCGATCGAAAGGCCCGAGCCATCATCGTTCTGTCGCTGTCTGATGACCACCTGGATCATGTGAGAGTGCTGTCACAGCCAAAGAAATGTGGGACGCCATCTTGGAAGTTTTTGAGCGCCACACATTACTTAATAAGCTGGCGGCCCGGAGAGACTTCTACACGTCACTATTGCTAGACAATGAGAAAGTTTTTCCGTACATAGGACGTGTACGACACCTAGCAGCTCGCTTAAAGTCAATGGGAGTCATCATTGATGACAAGGAAATGGCTATGGCAGTTCTCAATGTCTTCCGCAGAGGTTTCAAAATCTCATTGTAGCGCTTGACGCTCTTGGATCCGAAGATAACATGTTCGGAGTAGAATATGTAAAATGTCGCCGCTCCAAGAGGAGCAACGTGCATCGATGAAGCTTACTAGAAGACAGAATCCGCCAAGTTCTGCTCTTATTGGGCACATCCCTGAGGCAAGGCGTGTTTCGACTTTGACATGCACCAACTGTGGTCACAATGGACACTCTGCTGCCCGCTGCTGGGAAAGGACATCAACGGAAGGCGACCACCGCCACCTGACCGGTTCCTACGTAGACAGTCACAGAAGCCTACTGCGATGATTGCTCAAGAGAAAGAAGATCCGGAATTAATGAAGTCGAGTACATATGTCTGATGAACAAGGTAGATAACTCTGGTATCAACATAACGTCAAACACTTGGCTTATCGACTCTGGATGCTCCGCGCACATGACATTTGACAAGACTGTTCTCCAACTACAGGGAGGTCTCAAACAGCGCGTAGAAATGGGAACAAAAGCGTGTGCAGTAGTAGCTGGAGTCGGGACCGTCCTCATTACGCTTGTAGTGAACGGATTTCAAAAATCATGCAAGCTCACCAATGTGCTGCACGTTCCAAGCTTTGCTTTTTCCCTAATTTCTGTACGTAAGATGGTCGATAATGGATTGGACGTTGAGTTCGTTCGTGACAAGTGCACTGTGAAGAGGAGTGACTGCATCGTGGCTACTGCCACAAGTCGGAGAGCTGTATGTGCTTGACACATGTAACGAGGTTCATTCGCGCACAAAGCCTCTTTGAAGACATGGCATGAAAGATTGGCCCACGTTCACATTCAAGGAATATTGTCCATGGCTCGTAAGAACGTGGTAAGTGGACTTCATATCTCCTCTTCAGATAACAAGAGACGCTAGCTCATCTTCTGACTGTGAATCTGTGACATGTGATGCGTGTGTGTTAGGAAAAGCAACTCGTGCTGTGATTCCTAAACAGCGCTCTGGAGGCAGGGCCAAACATTTGCTAGACTTGGTCCATCGGACGTCTGTGGCCCACTCCAAGTACAGTCAGTAGGTGGTGCTAGATACTTTGTCACTTTTATATCGATGATCACTCAAAATGGAGTGCTGTCTATCCGATGAAGAGTAAAAAATGAAACGTTCCATTTTTTATCAGAAGTTTTGCCCAAGGGCCCTCACACTTTTAATGAACTGAAGGTACCATAGTAGAATTTGTCAAAAAATTCGGAGACGTTTCAGTCACTAAATGAAATACCGAGGGAAACCCGTACATCTATGCAGATCGTACATCCAGAAAAGAATTATCAAAGGCCTGATAAAATGAACAGGGGATGATGAGGGATGGGAGAGAGAATGAAAAGGGAAGTAGGGAAAGAGTGTAGATGGATAAAAGAACAGAAAGGAGATAGAACGGCAAGGGTGAGGTTGGTGTTGAAAATCAAGGGCAAGTCCGTTCCTCTTCTTTACTTGGGTGAGCTATTAGACTACAACCATATACTGTTTGCCGGTACTCACTTCGGCTTTGTGAACGCAAAATGAAAATAGCAAAATCTACATTTGCAGCATATCCTTGTTGATCCTATTGCCTACCCAAGCCGAGATGCCTCAGAATCCCTGATTTGCATGCGCGGGAAATTCATAAATACCGATATTCAAAACGTAAGTAACATTGCGTGCATGCTAGCCATGCATGTTCTGTTACTTAAACGTACACTAAAAACAGTCAACCCATGAATTATGCCTTACGTGACCCGCCAACGCAACTGTAATCTCTCGGCCTGTAACAGAACCAAAGGCGGGAACTTAAGGCGGGAACTTAAAAATATCGTAAAAGTAGAAAACAATTTTTGGCGGGCTTGTCTCACGTTGTTATGTAACAGTACGTAAATCTCATGCAGGCCGTTCAACGTGAATTAAGCCTTACGTGCTATACGTGCAATACTGTAAAAGCAACGTGGCTGCATCAACATACTTTGGCTGCATACTTGTGCAAGAGTGATTTGTATGCAGCCAGTATAATGAGTATAGTGTAAACTGTATGCAGCCAGTCCAGGCAACTATAGGATAAATATAGAAACCAATGTTTACTTGTACACGTACGACACCTGTAATACTGTACACGTACGACAGAGAGGAGACAGTACACGCATGCCACATAGGAGACAGTAATGGTAATCGGGGAGGGTGGAGGACTTTGCTGGACGGATGAAGTTGCGGGCTTGGCTACCAGAATTTACTCGGAACTCTAAAGTCTTGGCCTTAAGTACAACCTACAACTACTTTCTAACTCACTGCGTCCACTAACAGAATCCCGCAAACTATTGCCATTTGAGCGGATTTCAAGATCTTGGCCCGGTGATAACAGTCATTAGGGGCAATTTTGGAACTGCTTCCAAAGTTGACACATTGTGTAAAACAGGTTGGCCCAATACACACATCAATACAGTACCTTATTTTGCAAACTTATCGGAACCGGATTCCTTGTGCCAGAATAACGGACTCAATCCGTCATTCGTATAATAGAATCACATAACTATTTTGGATGCAGTCGGTCCAATCTTCTCATAATTAGGAACCTCATACATATGATGAAATCACATAACTGATTTTGGATGCAGTTGTACAAATCAGTATCATAACTAGAAACCACATACGTATGATGAAATCACATAACTGATTTTTGGATGCAGATGTACAAATCAGTATCATAACTAGAAACCACATACGTATGCTGGAATCACATAACTGATTTTTGGATGCAGATGTACAAATCAGTATCATAACTAGAAACCACATACGTATGATGAAATCACATAACTGATTTTTGGATGCAGTTGTACAAACCAATATCATAACTAGAAACCACATACGTATGCTGGAATCACATAACTGATTTTTGGATGCAGATGTACAAATCAGTATCATAACTAGAAACCACATACGTATGATGGAATCATAACTGATTTTTGGATGCAGTTGTACAAACCAATAGCATAATTAGAAACCACATACGTATGCTGGAATCACATAACTGATTTTGGATGCAGATGTACAAATCAGTATCATAACTAGAAACCACATACGTATGATGGAATCACATAACTGATTTTTGGATGCAGTTGTACAAAACAATAGCATAATTAGAAACCACATACGTATGCTGGAATCACATAACTGATTTTGGATGCAGTTTTGTAAACCAATAGCATAACTGAAATCTCATACGTAATATAAAATCAAATAACTCTTTCTAGCAGTCATGACAGTATTGCCATAATTGATTCCTACTGTACAAACTCAGTACAGTAAGAAGTACAGTACTTGGTATATTACGATGTACAGCTCGAAGTACAGTTCCTCATTTGGCACTAGTACAGTACGTGTACACCACTGCCCAAAAGTTTCTACTCTCAGCTGTACCACGTGTACATCACATACACAACTGCCACCAGGTACACGTGTACATAGCTTCCTCAGCATATCTCTCATACAGTATACTCCTTATCCACTTAGTACCCTACCCCATGTAAAATCACCCCATAAACACTTTTGCCTCTAAGTCGCTGACCTCTCAAAATCATACTTTCGTCCCTGGGAACTTTGGATTTCTTCCGAAATGCCTTAGGGCCACCCTTCAATCAACACGTGTGCATGTGTACACGTGGAACATTCCTCATGCCTCTCATGAGGTTTGGCACAGATGTGGGTCATGTGATCGTTTGCCAAATCAACAACACCCCCCCTCGATCACATGACCTAAGCATCGTGCAGCCTCCCGAGGCCTAGAGATTTTATGCATTTTATGAATAAAATGCGACCAAGAGACTTGGTGAGTATATCTGCGGGCATATCTGTAGAAGGTACGTGAAACAGTGAAACAATCTTCGAGTCACAGCATCTCGGACAAAATGATATGATATGTCAATGTGCTTATTTCGCCTGTTCACTCCTTCGTTACCCGCAAACGCTATTGTACCAGCATTATCACACCGATTGTAACTGTGCCGTCTTTCGACTTTCCCAATGCGTCTGCAAGAAGGCACCTGAGCCAAGCTGCCTCTTTGCAAGCCTCACACAGTGCAATATACTCCGCTTCGCATGTGGATTTCGCAACGACCGTTTGTCTCCTAGTGACCAACTAATAGCTCCCCCACACAGTTTGAAAACATATCCACTGGTGGACTTTCTCGAGTCCAAGCAACCACCCCTGCATCGCTGAAGCCCTCTAGAATTTGCACTGGGAGATTTCCATCTAGAACTACACCTAGTGACAGCGTTCCTTTGATATATCTCAGAACTCGTTTGGCTGCTTGCCAGTGGTCCTCGCGAGGGTTCTCACAGTGTCGGACAGTTTTCCCACCACATATGCAAAGATCTGGACGTGACCCTACCATAAGAAACATTAAGCAGCCAATGATCTGTCGATATGGTACATCGCAATACGGGCTAGTTGACGTCTCAGGGTGTAATCCTTGTTCCATCGAGTCCGCACGGGATTGCAACTGGTCATACCAAAACGTTTCAAAATGGACTTGGCATACTCTGTCTCGAGATACAGATCCGTCTAAGGACCCTTTTTCTACTTATTTCAAGCCCAATGCACTTTCTGGCCTCGCCTAAATCTTTCATCTCAAATCTCTTGTTCAGCTCACCTTTCATCCAGGTCACGGCTTTCAGGTCACTTCCCGCAAGAAGCAAGTCATCCACATATAGGGCATCAGCATAACGCCTTTTTTCTGATATGTTTGTATATAGACAGGCATCACTTCTCGTAGTCTTGAAGCCAAGCGTGTGAATAAGGAAATCGTCTATCTTTTTGTGCCATTGTCGACTCGCTTGCTTAAGACCATAGATAGCCTTGAGAAGTTTGCAAACATGATTGGGCCTGGAAGAGTCAACGATACCTTCAGCTGCTCCATATAAATATCCTCTTCTAAGTCACCGTTCAGAAAGGCCGTGACCACGTCCATTTGATGAAGCTATAAATCGAAGTGGGCTACAATCGCCAAAAGCAATCGAATCGTTGTAAAATTGTCACCGGCGCAAAAGTCTCTGAGTAATCAATCCCTCAGTTTGTGAAAGCCCCGCACAACCAGGCGACCTTTCCTTTTGAGTCAACGTGCCGTTAACGTCCGGCATGTCCTTCACAGTAAATACCAGCGAGAAGTTAGAATATTGGCACCTTCCGAGTGGCACTAGTGCCCAGGTTCTGTTTTTGCGTTGGGACTCTAGCTCCTTATCAATCGCTTTCTGCCAGAACTTTGGTTGTGGTCCATTCCATCGCCTCTTTAAAGGAGTTTGGTATGTTGATGTCGCCACAGGAAGGTGTGAATAAGCTGGTTCCCACCAGGCCTGTCCACCACTGTCGGGGTGGGCGTCGTGAACGAGTGGAGCGGCGAGGTTCCACATCGCCGGACCAGCATCTTGCTCACTACTCACTTCTTCTGGTTGCAAAGCTCATTAGTTGAGTCGGCTCAATACCTTGACTTTGAAAGTTCTCAACCTCCGCCGGTGACCCTGTTTCAATGCCATGTTCATTATCACCATTAGATGTTTCAGACTCAATTTCGTCACTATTGGTCGCCTCCTCTGGGTCAACGTGCACGTCATTATCATCGGAAAATGTTCATCGTAGGAGCAGGTGATGAAATGAACAGGAGATGATGAGGATGAGGAGAGAGAATGAAAAGGGAAGTAGGGAAAGAGTGTAGATGGATAAAAGAAACAGAAAGGAGATAGAACGGCAAGGGTGAGGTTGGTGTTGAAATCAAAGGCAAGTCCGTACCTCTTCTTTACTTGGGTGAGCTATTAGACTACAACTATATACTGTTTGCCGGTACTCACTTCGGCTTCGTGACAGCAAAATGAAAGTAGCAAAATCTACATTTGCAGTACTATCTTTGTTGATCCTATAGCCTACCCAAGCCGAGATGCCTCAGAATCCCTGATTTGCATGCGCGGGAAATTCATAAACCGATATTCAAAACGTAAGTAACATTGCGTGCATGCTAGCCATGCATGTTCTGTTACGTAAACGTACACTAAAACAGTCAACCCATGAATTATGCCTTACGTGACCCGCCAACGCAACTGTAATCTCTCGGCCTGTAACAGAACCCAAAGGCGGGAACTTAAGGCGGGAACTTAAAATATCATAAAAGTAGAAAACAATTTTTGGCGGGCTTGTCTCACGTTGTTATAACAGTACGTAAATCTCATGCAGGCCGTTCAACGTGAATTAAGCCTTACGTGCTATACGTGCAATACTGTAAAAGCAACGTGGCTGCATCAACATACTTTGGCTGCATACTTGTGCAAGAGTGATTTGTATGCAGCCAGTATAATGAGTATAGTGTAAACTGTATGCAGCCAGTCCAGGCAACTATAGGATAAATATAGAAACCACTGTTTACTTGTACACGTACGACACCTATAATACTGTACACGTACGACAGAGAGGAGACAGTACACGTATGCCACATAGGAGACAGTACACGTATGACACATTGGGTACAGTACTTTGAGCCTAGAATAGAGACAAACCATCAACCAACCATAACATGCCAAGTGTCAGAATGCTCCACAATGATCAGCTCAGACATCGCCACTTGGAGCGATGTGAGTGGTATGGAGGCGTATCTAGCAGCCAATCAGAGGGCAGAATACCAAGTGGTTTGAAAAATGGCAAAATGCGCCGTGATTTTGAGTTGCCCGAAAATGAGCTTTCGTCCCAGGCAACTTTCGATTTGGCCCATTTTACACGTGTAGTAGGTGTACACACAGAAGAAGGGTGCAACTCGCTTTTTCATGCTACAAGTGTACACGTGTCCAGGTGGCAACTAAAAACCATGGGATCGCATGCATTCTATCCCTTTTTCAACACTCCCCTCGATCACATTGTTTTTACATTAATTCATGCTCCCCCTTACTACCCATCACAATCAGTCTAACAAGTTTTGTCATCTGAACTCGCCCTAGTGGTTTTGTCAAAGCGTCAGCAACATTTTCAGTTGTTGGCACGTACACCAAGTCCACCTCTTTACGCACAACTGCATCTCTTACAAAGTGGTATGCAATATCAATGTGCTTGTTGCGTCTGTTGGCTCTCGTTTCGAGCGAGCTCCATAGCCCCCTGGTTATCGCTGTATATTGTAGTAGCATGATCAATTCCAAGTGCTTTCATGCCCAGCGATGTCCAGGTTTCAAGGATGTCCCGAACGACACGTCTCAGCCATATTGCTTCTTTACTTGCTGCAGTTAACGAAATGTATTCGGCCTCACATGACGAAGCTGCGACAACCGTTTGCTTTCGCGAGCACCAACTTACCCCACTTCCAGCCATGCGAAACACGAAACCACTCGTCGATTTGCGATCGGACACATCTCCGGCCCAATCCGAGTCACAGTATGCAGACAAGCCCAGATCAGCATTCCCTCGGAACACAAGACCTAAATCTTTGGTCCCAGCGAGATACCTTAACACTCTTTTTACTGCTAACCAATGCTTCTCTCTTGGTTCTTCGCAGAAACGTGCAAGTTTGCCAACCGCATAAGATATATCAGGTCGTGTTCCAACAGACAAATACATGAGAGATCCAATGGCGCTCCTGTATGGAGCATCTGTCCGAGCATCACTACCCGTATCTACCGACCGATCCACGTTCAACTCGTCAGTGTTTAGATTCATAGGAGTTGGAACAGGTCTACAATTCTGCATTCCAAATCGCTCTAAAACGCTGTCTACAAACGTGGCTGGGATAAACACAAGGATCGTTCGGATCTCCGGCGAGAAATTTCAAGCCCCACAACCATTCTCGCTTCGCCCAAATCTTTCATTTCAAAACGGCGGTTCAGCTCCCCCTTCATCATCGCCTCCATGTTGTTTCCTGCAAGCAGCAAGTCATCAACATACAGGAGGATAATCATGATTGAGTCGGAGGTCGGGTCAAATTTTACATAAACACAGGGATCATTAGTGCCACTTTTGAATTTGAGCCCATCAACAAGAAAATCATCGATTTTCTGGTGCCACCGCCTATGTGCCTGTTTCAAACCATACAAGGCCTTCAGAAATTTGCAGACATGATTTGGTTTCGAGGCGTCCTTAAATCCATCAGGCTGTTCCATGTACACGTCCTCCTCCACCTCACCGTTCAGAAATGCCGTCTTAACGTCCATTTGATGCAGCTCCAGGTCCTGATGTGCGACAAGTGCCAAAAGCACCCGAATTGACGTGAGCTTCACGACAGGGGCGTACGTCTCATTATAATCTACCCCTTTCACCTGTTGGAAACCACGAGCGACAAGACGCGCCTTCGATTTTCGGGAAAAGCCTCCGTTGGAGTCCTGGGCATCTTTTATTGCAAACACCCATTTTGGAGTCAGAATGTTTGAGGCCTCCAAACGTGGGACTAACTTCCATGTTTTGTTCCGAACGATCGAGTCTCGCTCGGACTCGATGGCGGACTTCCAAAAGTCTGCGTCCGGTCCTGTCGCCGCGTGTCGTACGAGATGTTGACAACATTTGTAACGAGAGCCGTGTCATTAGGTGTCAAGGATATGTTTGATCTCCACCAAGCATTTGGGGCTCTTCGAATCCTTTCAGATCTCCGAGGAGCTACAGACACCTCAGGGGGTTCAGGGATTTCGTTATCTGTACCTACGTTTTCGGCGACCGTTGGGTCGTTTCCAACATTAGCCTGGTCATTCCCTTGTCCCTGAATATCTTGTCTCGAAGATGTTTATTTCGACTGTGTCCGGTGTAGGAAGCCGGACTTGAGCATCCTGTTCAACGCCGAGACTTACAAGATCCTCATCGGAGCTAATTGAGAGATACTCATCTGATTCTTTCTCATTTATTTCAGACTGGCAGGTTTCGCTCTCACTGAATCTGACATCTCTGGAAACAACTACCTTGTGTAATTCAGGATCCCACAGTTTGTAAGCTTTGCTGGCTTCCGCATATCCAAGCATAATTGCTTCCCGTGCTCGGTTGTCAAGCTTACTCAATTGACTTGCCGGGACTGTGTACCAACATTTGCTTCCGAACGTACGAAGGTGCGACAAATTGGGCTTGCGACCGTACCATATATGATGCGGGGTCGTGTGGCTTGGAAGTGCCCGAGTTGTAACTCTGTTTCGGATGTATACAGCAGTCGCCAGAGCTTCGGCCCAGAACTGTTTTGGCAGACTCTTTGCATGTAGCATGGACCGAACCAGATCCATCAGTGTTCGGTTCAGCCGCTCTGAAACACCATTCTGTTCAGGTGACTCCACTGCACTAAGCTCATGTTTTGTGCCGCGCTCGGCAAGGTAGTCCTTGAATGCAGTGGACATATATTCTCCCCCTCGATCTGAACGAAGAATGCCAATGCGACGCCCAGTATGGGCTTCGCTACGAGCTTGGAACAGTTTATATTTATCAAAGACCTCTGACTTTCGCTGCATCATGTAGACGGTAACCCAGGAAGAGTGATCGTCCGTGAAGGTGACAAAGTAGCGTGCCCTCCAACAGAGAAACCTCCATAGGTCCACACACGTCACTGTGAACAAGGTCTAACATCGCTTCAGCTCTACCAGTCGTGCGTTCCTTCGGCACTGCTGAACGATGAGCCTTTCCATGAACGCATGAGGAGCATATTTCGGATGTATTCGAGCCACTGATCTGCACGCCGTCCACAACATTGTTCCTTACCATAGATGCAATGCCCTGCTTGCTTACGTGAGCCATTCTCTCGTGCCATGTCGAGAGTGTGGTGACTTTCGCAGAGTACAAGGTATCATTGGTATCTTCTGGACTATGTCGATAGCATAAAGAAGGCTATTGCACAGCATTTTTCCAGTTGCTACAACTCTCCATTCTTAGTCATCTGCAAAGATTTGTTCTCAAATACAGTTTTGATCCCTTCTATGTCCGCTTTGCCTACAGAGATGAGAGAATATTCGAAACTAGGAACGTGGACAACATCTCGCAGAATACACCGCTTTCGAGAACCATCTACTAATAATGTGAGCTCCACGTCACCTCGCCCAGCAATCTTAGCCCGGGCTTTAGTTCCCATTTCGACTGAGGCTGCAGAAAATTCGGTATAATTCGTGAAAACACTCCTATCGTAAGTCATATGGGAAGTACATGCGGAATCTGCGTACCAAGAAAGTTCCGGCCGAAATCCCGGCCTGTTTAATTCGTGACATGAGGCAAACAATTTCATCATCAACGCTGTCCCCACTATCTTGAAGGATGAGAATCAGTCGAATCAAATACATTTGCACCTACGAACGCCTGCTGATCTCTTCTCGGGCGATTTTTTTCGTTTCGATGATTATTAGATGCTCTGCCACTACGAGAACCGGATGCACGATAGCCCCTTGGAGCTTCCGGGCGCCTACCGTTCACATCTTTGCCCCAGCATCTGTCCGCGGTGTGACCAGAATGACCGCAGTTCGTACAGTGCAGCTGTCTAGCATTACCTCCGTAGTCATTCGGACGGGCATTGGATAGAGCGCAGCATTGGATTTTGTCCCTTTTGACTCCCTCATTTGAGCACGCTCCTCTTCCTGCAACAACCGGCTCTTCACAAATTCCAAAGTAAACACCCTGTCCTCATTGCCAGCGCATCCAAGGCAACGATGAGATTGTCGAACCGAGGTGCAATCCATTAAGCACAGCCATGGCTATCTCTTTGTCATCAACAGTCCATGGATTTCAGGGTCGCTGCTAGCTGCGTCACACGGTTAACATACTGCAAAACTCTCTCGTTACCGCCATAGCGCGGTGTAAAACCGACGTCGAGCCGCAAGCTTATTGAGGAGTGTGTGCCTCTCAAACGTGTTGAGAATAATAGTCCACATCTCTTTGCAGTTGCCGCAGTGCGCACATGCTCAAGGTGCTCATCAGAAAGGGCAACCGATGAGCGCCCGTGCTTGCGGTCGGCCCGAGTCCATGATTCGAGAGCCCTATCATCCGATTCCTCAGGCGGATCATCCACAATGTAGTCATCAAGCTCCCGGAGAGCGAGAAGAAGCTGCACCTCTGCTTCCAAACATGGAAATTATTGTTGGTGAGCTTTTCAATTCGAGCTCCACCTCCGCGATCGTCCATGACTACGTTATTATCCAAGACCCTGTTGATCTATATATGTTGTTGTCCGCTCAGTGCACAAGAGCCAGCGCATGTGGCTCAGTGGTTATAGTTTTCTACAGGTTATGGGCCTAGTTGACGTTGCCGCTGTGTCGGGGTTCGAACACCGCTGGTGCACTGAGTTGGATATTTGTTATGAGCGTTACTGTAATGCTCTGTGTAGCCCTGAACCCCTCGACAAGCACCTTGTGGTAGTGCCTCTGAGCGAGGGGGGGTGTTGATCTATATATTTTTTTGTCCGCTCAGTGGCACAAGAGAGCCAGCGCATGTGGCTCAGTGGTTAACGTTTTCTACAGACCCTTTGTATCTGAAACCTCTATTACCACGTATGCAGGGAGTATGCAAAGTCCCCTGTTCAGGTATCCCAAGCCGGCGACCGATAGTCGCTTGTCACGGCAAGCCTTTCCCTATAAGAGTTTGCAGCGTTTACTCAAAGACACGTGGTGTTTAATTTCCAACTCTTTACCTCTTTAGTTTTCCTCCTCTTTACCTCTTTACCACCTCTTATTTGTGCCTTAGGGCTACCCCTGTATATCGGCCAGTGCTGGTCTTTCAACTTTGAGCGCAATCCGTGTGCCACGAGTAAGCACAGCGACTTACCTGTAGACGGCCAGGAATTTTCAGCCACTACCCCGAAAGGTCCCCGCAGCAAAGGGCGTCTTACCACAATCACAGTCTTTCCGTACTAACTCAGGCGCGTTTCCTTCCGGACTTTGTTGCTTGACTTCCGTCGTACTCGTGTGAAAGCACTCAAGGTCACCAATGAGCCCGTCCTTCCGTGCACAGCACGTATCTACACCTCAACAGAAGTATAGCCAGCAGGTACCAAAGTACAAGTGCAGAACACTATACCCGGTATGCTACCAGAGTAAGGAATTAGAACAGTCGTTCCCTCTCCGACCACGGCGATGGTGTTTCGCGTACGTATCGGTCGTTCAAGCGAGGAGCGTCTCTGTCCCGCCGGCGCGCAAAAGGGCCACTGCAACGGACCGACTCGGCTGGTACACCGTGATTCCCACCGGGAATCGGGTTCAGTCTTACGACTTCTGATAACTCGCGTTATCGACCGCGTGGGTTTGTATGGTACGGTCCGTCCAACTCGCGTTACACAAAGGCACTGTTCTCAAAAGAGTACAGCCGTGAGAGGATCAAAAACCGATTGCCAAGACCAAGATTCGGCAAATGAATCGGACAAACTTGGGCGGACCCCCGGCACTCTGTCTTCTTCTTTTCCGTTGCCGTGAAGGCTTTCCAAGAGTGCAAGGGGTATCAACAACCAGGCCTAGATTCCTCCTCGAACGACTAGGCCAAAATTTCCAAACAATAAACTCGAGCTGACAGATTGCCGAATGACCACGACCACCACTAAAGAGAAAAAAAACAACCAACAAACAATGACCAGAGCAATGACACCACAAAGCACAGGATCCTCACACAAATGCTTGAAAACAAAATTGTTCTCAACAGTAGTAGAGCACAAAGAATGATTGCTCTGATTCAACACAAATCGGAAACCACAAAACACTCAGGATCCACACACAGAGTGCTTGACAACCTTATAATTTGGTTCGTATCAAAAAGCTTACAACACACAAATGAGATCCGCAAAAAACACTCAGGATCCACACACAGAGTGCTTAACCAATCACCAAATGGGTCCTAACAAAGACAAGAACACAACAACAATCACCACAAAGCAACAAATGACAACACCAACAGCACCAACAACACAGAGAAAGCAATTACCTCAACGTCAACGTCAATGGTTGAGGGACGGATCAAGCGGAAAGAGCGGTAGCGTAGACTGGGCCCATGACCTGATAAAATGGACAGGGGATGATGAGGGATGGGAGAGAGAATGAAAAGGGAAGTAGGGAAAGAATGTAGATGGATAAAGGAGACAGAAAGGAGATAGAACGGCAAGGGTGAGGTTGGTGTTGAAATCAAAGGCAAGTCCGTACCTCTTCTTTACTTGGGTGAGCTATTAGACTACAACTATATACTGTTTGCCGGTACTCACTTCGGCTTCGTGACAGCAAAATGAAAGTAGCAAAATCTACATTTGCAGTACTATCTTTGTTGATCCTATAGCCTACCCAAGCCGAGATGCCTCAGAATCCCTGATTTGCATGCGCGGGAAATTCATAAATACCGATATTCAAAACGTAAGTAACATTGCGTGCATGCTAGCCATGCATGTTCTGTTACGTAAACGTACACTAAAACAGTCAACCATGAATTATGCCTTACGTGACCCGCCAACGCAACTGTAATCTCTCGGCCTGTAACAGAACCCAAAGGCGGGAACTTAAGGCGGGGAACTTAAAATATCGTAAAAGTAGAAAACAATTTTTGGCGGGCTTGTCTCACGTTGTTATGTAACAGTACGTAAATCTCATGCAGGCCGTTCAACGTGAATTAAGCCTTACGTGCTATACGTGCAATACTGTAAAAGCAACGTGGCTGCATCAACATACTTTGGCTGCATACTTGTGCAAGAGTGATTTGTATGCAGCCAGTATAATGAGTATAGTGTAAACTGTATGCAGCCAGTCCAGGCAACTATAGGATAAATATAGAAACCACTGTTTACTTGTACACGTCCGACACCTATAATACTGTACACGTACGACAGAGAGGAGACAGTACACGTATGCCACATAGGAGACAGTACACGTATGACACATTGGGTACAGTACTTGGAGCCTAGAATAGAGAAAAACCATCAACCAACCATAACATGCCAATTGTCAGAATGCTCCACAATGATCAGCTCAGACATCGCCACTTGGAGCGATGTGAGTGGTATGGAGGCGTATCTAGCAGCCAATCAGAGGGCAGAGTACCAAGTGGTTTGAAAAAAGGTAAAATGCGCCGTGTTTTGAGTTGCCCGAAAATGAGCTTTCGTCCCAGGCAACTTTCGATTTGGCCCATTTTACACGTGTAGTAGGTGTACACACAGAAGAAGGGTGCAACTCGCTTTTTCATGCTACAAAGTGTACACGTGTCCAGGTGGCAACTAAAAACCATGGGATCGCATGCATTCTATCCGTTTTTCAACAAGGCCAGCTACTATTGCAGCAGCATTGGAATCAGTCAGGAGCGATGTCAAAAACTTGGAAGAAAGGTTGGAAACCCGATTCGATAATCGACTTGACATGATAACCTCACAGTTGAAAGCCTTACTTTTACCATTAAGAAGAACCAGTCTGGGGCCCCCAAGGCCGCAGAAGTCTGTTCCTACTGTCACAAGCCTGGACACTTTGCAAATAGATGTCCTGAAAATCCACATAGAAACACTCGTTGTGGAAAGTGCGGTCGATATGGGCATCATGAAAGTATCTGCTGGTCTAAAGACAACAGAAAAGCAAATTTATCGGACGCAAGGAGCGAGTCAGGACCAGAGATGAAAATCTTACAAAACAGAAAGGATCACTAATTGACGGATGCCGGTAACGTATCCATCGCTGAAGAAATCAGTCAAGTCAATGTGACAAAAAGGGATGGGGAAGGGAACATTTTATCGAAGAAACCTAGGCTAGATTATGGAATGCTGGAACATATCACAGCCCCTGTACCTCCTCAAACCAAGAGGTCTGATCAAGTTGTTCCAGGAGTGGGAGTCAATCCGGCCAAGAAGATGAAAAAGAGTACGAAAGTTAAAAGTATCTCTAAGGACGTACTGAGCATGTGAAGAAGTACAATTTGGTGCCTGAGCTTGCATCGGCCCCAACTGGGATAACGTTTGGTCAACTTTTGAGGGGCGACGCAGAGGACGCGAGAAAAGAACTCAAAAAATTATCAGGTCTAATATGTCCGCTAAGGGTAAGAAACTGTTTCTTCAATTGGCCTCGACAGCACCAAGACGTCTTAAGCTGGTACCAGTCAAAGTATTGGGAATGCAAACCCAAGCGCTTTCCGATTCGGGTGCTGTTCCAAACCTCATTTCAGAAACTTTGGTGACATATCTAGGTCTCGACATTACTCCAACGACTCGAAAAATAACTGTAGCGGATGGAACCGTCTCAAAATGCATGGGCACTGTTGACAAGGTTTCCGTGTTCTTTGGGGAGTCTAAAGTTGATGTAGACTTTCTTGTCATGCCTGATCTCCCTTTTGATGCAATCATTGGGTGCCCTACCATGGAAAGATTAGGGACCTGCATTGACTTGGGCAACCAAATCGTTTCAGTTAATGTGACGGCAGAACCGTGAAGATGCCCCTGGATTTCGACAAAAGCACACATATGGTAGATTTGAAAGAAACGGACAGTGAAGATTTCACTTCTTGCTATGACAGCGAAGATTCCGAACCAAATAACACTTTCGGAAGTGGGAAGGGTACGCTCGGGGGATACTGAACATGGCATGGGATGATTATGATTCTGGGTTTGAAACAGATGAAGACTGGAATTCTGGTAGACGTGACACCTGAATATGTTTCTTTTTGCGACAATATCGAATCAAAGGACGGAATTCGGAGCATGAAAGAAGATTAAAATTGCAAGGAAAACAGGAATATATCGGATTCCATATCTGACGATGTGAGCACGCCGGAAGAAGTCCTTCAAAATTTAGATGGAGAGGCTCGAGAAGAAGACCAGCGCCAAATGGCAGAAATTCAAGAAAAGTTCAGCACCTTACAGCCCCAGCCTCAATGAAAATATCCGACATTTTTTCATCTTCCGAAGTAATTGCATGGAGCGCTTCCGATCTAAGACAAGCAAGTGTACCGGTCACTCACTCATTTGAACTTACCGATACTCAACCAATTTACCACAGGCCTAGACGTCAACCGCCAAAATATGACCAATTTATCTCAGAGGGTGCTACAAGTATGCTGGAAAATGATATTATTCGGCCAGTTTCATCCCCATGGTCATTTCCGGTTGTGATAGCACCAAAAAAGATGGAAAAATTTCGCTTTTGCGTCGATTACCGACAACTGAACCAGAGAATGATACCCGATCGATTTTCGATTCCAAACATGGAAGAAATCCTCGAGGACTTGAAGGACGGGAGATACTTCACCTCAATTGATCTTTACACTGGTTATTGACAGATTCCATTAGATGAAAAATGTAAGGAAAAAAACAACTTTTACCAGCGAAGCCGGTACATTCAGGTTCGAAGTGATGCCTTTTGGTCTCATGAATGCCCCAGCTACATTCCAAAGAATGATGAACGAGGTTTTGAAAGGACTTCCATTTGCATAGTTTATATCGATGATGTGATGATATTCTCAAAAACTTTGGATCATCACATATCGCATGTCAAGACGGTGGTGGAGAGAATAGCTGCGTACAGCCTGAAAATTAAGTTAAGCAAATGCTTCTTTGCGAAAAAGTCTATCCAATTACTCGGTCGTATCGTCGATCAAGAGGGAATTAAAGCGAATCCAGAGAAAACGAAAAAAAATCAAGTTGGCACCAAGGCCCACTTCAAAGACGGAGGTTCGAAGCTTCTTAGGACTGGCCTCATATTACAGAAGATTTATCAAAGATTTCTCCAAAACTGCAGCACCGTTACATGCCAGCTCTACGAAGAACGGAAAATTTTACTGGAACAAGGAAATGCAAAATGCATTTGAAGCTTAGAGATAAGCTATGTTTTCCCCCAGTGCGCATGTATCCAGATTTCGAGAGACCATTTGTTGTGGAGACAGATGCCTCAGAACGTCTTTGGGTGCCATTTTGTCCCAAAAAGATGAAAAAGGAAGACTACACCTGTTCAATTCGCAATCGCACTCTGAATGATGCGAGAAGAGAGATACTCAGTCTGTGAGAAAGAAGCGCTAGCTGTCGTTTTCGCACTGAAAAAGTTTCGTGTTTACCTTTTTCACTCGAGAAATTTGTCTTGATAACTGATCACCAGGCACTCAAGACAGCATTCCAAAAGAAAAATGTACATCACGCTTGGCCCGATGGTCGATATTTCGCAGAATATCGGTTTGAAATGTGTATAGGCCCGGACGCAATATTCAGCCTGCCGGTTACCTATCCCGCTTGAGGGATCTACTGATTCCAAATGAAAAAGCTTCCGAGTGATGGACAAGGAGAAGGGAGAGAGCGCGAGCGGACGAGAGAGACAGAGCGAGAAGAGGGAGAGAGAGCGAGTGGAGAGAGAGAGAGCAAGAGGAGAGAGGGAGTGAGCGACCAAGGAGAAGAGTTAAGAGAAGGGAAAGTGGTAAGAGACTTTACTTCGACCACGAGTGGCCTGAGACGATGGCTTATATAGACTTCAGTGCGAGTCGCTTGATGCTTCGGCACGACCTGTGGAAGTTTCCAGAAGCCATGTAGACGACGGTGAAGGAATACACCTAACCTATCTGAGCTGATCTGAAAAAGATCAGCTCAAGCTCACAGCACAGTACAGTACATAAACGAACGGTCAAGATCTAGGTTGAACAGTAAAGTACAGTAAAGTACAGTAGCTGTCCCCGCAACATTGTCAGTAAGCTGTAATTGTACCAACACGCCACCTCAAACTAGAGTTGACCATGATAACGCCCCTTCGACCTAAAGCAATCGAACATTATTTTGATGTGAACAAACAATGCCAACGCATTCCGAAAATTTCAAATTTCACTCGAAGCAAGGTTTTGTCAGAATGTCAGAGATTTGTCTTCGGTTCGGCAATGTGACAAATGGACCTGATTTGCTGCCACGGCCTCACGAACGAAGTGGTATCGAATATCAATACGTTTGTTGCGCTCGTTAATGGACTGGTTTTTGGCAGAGCTGATAGATCCTGAGTTATCAACCAAGATTAAAACGGAAGTTGGATGATTTGAGCCCAGTATTTCAGACAAGACGTTAGACAACCATATTGCCTCCCTTGGACGCAGTGCAAATGGTAATGTACTATGCTTCACACGAAGACAGCGCAACACATCCTTGCTTCTTCGAGCGCCACGAAATATGACCTCTGGAAATCATGAAAACATAGCTTTCCATCGACTTGCGAGTTGTGCGACAGCCGGCCCAATCAGAATCGCTGTAACCGATGATAGTTGGAGCAGAAGAGAGACTGTAACAGATTTCGAGGTCGCTAGTTCCCTTGAGATAACGATAAACTCGCTTTACGGCTTTCCAATGGCTTTCCAGAGGCTTCTCGCAGTGTTGTGAAAGTTTACCGACAGTAAAACCAATGTCCGGGCGAGTATATACCAATAAATACATGAGACTTCCGATTGCGGACCGATACGGTATCGATGGGGAAAGATCAGCTTCTAAGTTGTTGTCCGAGCCCCTCTTTGAAAGAACTATAGGGGTATCAACAGGCTTCGCGGTGGCCATGTTGAATCTTTCAAGTATTTCATCAGTGTAAGATTTCTCAGAGAGTTGTAACGTCCTTGTTGATCGGTTGCGAGTAACTTGGATTCCAAGAAACTCTTTGACAGGCCCCAGATCCTTCATCTTGAATCGACTCTTCGACTCAGTCTTGATGTTTTCCAGAGTTACTCGATCGTTTCCAGCAATAAGAAGGTCATCCACGTACAGAATAATTATGGAGATCGAAGAGCCCTGTCAAGAGACATAAAGACAGGGCTCATGAGGATTACTCATATAATGAAGCTCTGCGGTTAATAGCTCGTGAATCTTGGCATACCACTGACGTGGAGCCTGTTTAAGCCCATACAGGGCCTTTTGAAGGCGGCATACGAGATTCGGCCTGGCTGGGTCGTGAAATCCGGATGGAACTTCCATGAATATTTCCTCTTCCAACTCCCCATTAAGAAACGCGGTCAAAACATCCATCTGGTCGCATTCAAGGTCAAAGAAGTTTATGATGCAGAGAAACAATCGTAGGGCAGAGAGAAAACTACAGGAGCATAGGTTTCATTATACTCGAGACCTGGAACTTGTCGAAATCCTTTGGCGACTATGCGGACTTTGGGACCAACTTCTGGTTTCACACGGAAGACGTACCGGCAAGGAATGACGTGCATCCCTGGCTTTCGCGGGACAAGCTCGAACGTTCCATTTT
Source organism: Kappaphycus alvarezii (assembly GCA_002205965.3). NCBI lineage: Eukaryota > Rhodophyta > Florideophyceae > Gigartinales > Solieriaceae > Kappaphycus > Kappaphycus alvarezii. The sequence goes on from NADL03000192.1 coordinate 74,291, forward strand.
CTCGTATGGAGTCTTCTTCCTTTTTGATTCCAGGCATCCAAAAGTCGACGTTCTCTGAAGAAGTAGCTTCCTCGTATGATGCTGGAGTTCCAATAGAGACAAGAGCGGTTTCCGCAATGAGCGATACATCTTCAGACGACCCGGAGAGCCACCATCTGCCAGGCTTCTTCGCAGTCCGGGATGAACGACGAGAAGCAGTACTAGGGGTACCCGGGCTGGATTGGACTGGGTTCGCATCTGCATTAACGGCAAGTGATCCTCATCTTTTTCGCTACCAGAAGAAGCGTCAATCAGAAGATCCTTGAAGTGCGATTTCTGCCGATGGGTTTTGTGTTCCCTTCCATTTGGTCGTCGAGAAAGCTTGAACAGTGTTGATCTTGCGGAGAATTCGAAGATTCGTCAAATGTGACGTCCCTGGAACAACAATTTTCTCAGCTGCAATGTCCAACAGCTTGTATCTCTTACTTTACGTACCCAATCATTAGTGCCTCACGAGACCTGGGATCCAACTTCTTGAGATCTTTCTTAAGAATAACGTACCAACATTGCGCACCGAACACTCGCAGATGGGAGATATCTGGTGGTGTTCCATTCCAAAGTTCATAAGGAGTAGTATTGTCGGGCAGGGAACTGGATGTAACCCGATTTAGTACATACACAGCGGTAGAAAGCGCTTCAGCCCAGAAGTGCTTTGGAAGGGACTTGTGATGCAGCATTGATCGGACCAGATTGAGAAGGGTTCGGTTCATTCTTTCAGCTGTTCCATTTTGCTGAGGAGTATGAGCCACTGTAAGCTGATGTTGAATACCTTGTGCCTCCAGGAAGTTCTTGAATGCTGTAGATAGATATTCGCCTCCGTTGTCCGACGTAAAGCCTTTACCAGAAGCTGATCATTCTCGAACGGGATTTGGTGTCATGGAACTCGAGGACGTGAAGAGCTTCTAGAGACTGGCTGGTGTGTTTTTCTGCGAAGGCCTTGTACTTCTTGAAGCACTCTAAAACCTTAGATTTGTGAGTGATAGGATAGGCGACTGTCCATTTGGAATAGTCATCAATGAAAGACACTAAGTACCGCGCCCCACCGAGAGATGGAATCTCCACAGGCCCTAAAACATCTGAGTGAACCAGTTGGAGGGGTTTCGTAGACCGCCCTTTTCTTGACTTTGGGATTGGTGCACGGTGTGATTTTCCAAGAATGCATCCCACACAAGAGTCAGGGGTCCCAGAGTTGACGAATTTAACACCTGTGACAGCTCCATGACTGACCATCGACTTGATCTCAGCGGTATTAATGTGAGCCAGTCGCTCGTGCCATGTCTTCAGAGATGTAAGCAAGGAAACTTCCGAGTCATTAGCCTTTGATGGACTTTGACAGGTATCTAGTATATAAGGCCTTTGACAAGAGTGCCGGTGGCCACTAGAGATCCATCGGTGTTGTCTGTAAGCAGAACAGCGTTGCGATTGAATTGGGAGTTAATGCCGCGATTTGCCATTTCGGATACGAGAGCAGCTGGTATCGAAGGTAGGAACGTGAATTACGTTTAGTAGGCATTGAACGGTATCCTTTTTATAACGGAGTCAGCACTACGTCACCTGTTCCCTCGATAGAGGCTGTAGAATCTGCTCCCAGATCCAGAGTTGAGTTAGCCGAGGACTCTTGGTATGAAACAAAGGCCGAGCGATCGTGCGTGACATGGGAGGTACAGCCCGAATCGATAACCCATTCATTAGCAAGGGATACAGAGCTACCAATAGTTTGTAGCGCCACATTGGCTTGGTTCAAGGGATTCGCTTCAATGTGACAATTATTTCCATCAACCGAGTGATCGGTGGTGACATTGCTTACAACGATCTCGTTCTCACATTCCGGAGTTGCAGCGTCGCAATCAGCGACGCGATGGTTAGGCATGGATACCAAGCAGACGAGGTCTCTGTCTTCTTCTTTCTCAAGGGAAGCTTGGGAAGCTACAAGACCTTTTCCCCCATCTCGGCCCTTGTTCAAGTGGGCTCGAGCTGGGTGGCCAACAGGAGCAAGGTGTGGGTACTTTTTGAAGCAGCGACTGCTGTCACGATGCTTTCCACAGTGTATGCATATCTCAGCGGTAGGGTCTCGCTTGAACTTGGGCCGTTGCTTTCCAAGAAGAGCCGCGGATTCCGAAGCCCTCAAGGCGTCCTGATCTCGTTGGGCATGGCGCTGCTCCTCTTGGCGGCATCTGCTTTGAACGAACTCGAAGGAGAATTTGTCGTCATCGAGATGAGCAGCGTCAAGGGCCGAGATGAGAGTATCAAAGCGATCTGGCAGGCCGTTAAGTAGCGCCATGGCCATTTCGCTGTCTTCGATGTGGACGGACATCGACTTGAGAGTGGCAGCGAGCTGGCGGATACGGGCGGCGAACGAGAGCACTTTCTCGTTCGGGTTCATCTTGGCGGTATAGAATCGGCGCCTGGCAGCCAGTTTATTGAGAAGAGTATGCTTCTCAAAGATATCACAAATCAGGGACCACATGACCTTGGCGGTATTGGCATGCTGGACTTGTTCGAGATGGGTATCAGATAGAGTCAGTCCGATGGTAGCCCTAGCCTTGCAATCCGCCTTCTTCCATGCGGAGTATGTAGGTGACGAGGTTTCCGGAGGGTCTTCAGAGGTGGTCGTCAACTTCCCTCAGTGAGAGCAATAGTTGAATTCTCGACTTCCAGATGTGGAAGTTGTCATCACGGAGCTTCTCGAGACTGTCGAGTCGAAGTCCTGAAGAGTCCATGGAGAAAAGCAGTGGAGTGAGAGAAAACTGTGCTTATAGATAGAGAGAGACAGGGGGTCGAGAACAGATTTACTTATTTCTATGATTAATGTGCCTGTTGCGATCGTGTCTCGTCTGGAAGAGGCGATTGCAGCAAACACACGGAGTGATGGCTGATCTCCTCTCGACTCTGTTTCGACACTTCTTTCCACCTCTGTGCTGCTCGAGCTGCTTTGGACCCGAGACTTTGAGTTGGCAAAGGTCACAAACCAGGAGGGAAGACTTGGGCTTGGAGATAGGAGGAACAGGAGTTGGAGGTAGGGGAACGAATGGAGCCGGAGAGAGAGGTTCGACTGAAAGAGGAGTCGGAACCCTTGGAGATGAAGGAACAAATGCAACAGAAGGGGCAGGAGAGAGTGGAGATTGGATGGGAGCAGCTGGAGCTGGAGACGTCGAAGCCGGAGAAGGGGAGATGAGAGAAACCACTTGAATGGGTCGGGTGTCGGAGGTTTCGGATCCTTCTTCTTCTTCGGCTCTCCTCCCTTTGATTTCTTGCTTTGGCTTCGATACTCTGCTCGATGAGGCAGGAAGCGGCTTGGAGCGAAGGTTCGTTGGCTTTGACTTCTTTCGTAGAGGTTTCGGAGCTAGAGATTTGAGGACGAGCAGGCAGTTTCGGACGGTTGGCAAGGGAAAGGATATGGTTTAAGAAGGAGTCCTTCTTCTCCGGAGGAGGAGGCTTGGAGACGACTTCGACGTGAACAACCTCTGGAGTAGTCGCGGTGGAAGGAATGTCGTTACCTTCGCCGTCCGACTCAATAGCGGAATCGTCGATGAAACGGCACTTCGGACGGGCAGGAGGCTTGGCGGAGGATTCGTCGAAGGTAAGGCGGCGAATCACGGGATCGTTCGGAGGGATGTCGATGCCGCGACGAAATACGGAGAGTGAGATGACCACTGGTAACAGAAATTTGTGAGGTTAGGCGGAGGATAAGGCAATGCTTCGGGATGGTATGAGAAAAGCACAAGATGGTTTGGACTTACTGTTGCGACTAGGCACGGGCCGTGAGACAAACCGGGGTATGTAACACGGGGGCGAGACAAGAAGCAACGAGAGCAAGACGGGCCGCAAGATGTACTGGAATCTGTGGTGTGGGGATGAAGAGCGGCGACGGGCTGCAAAACCAACAGGAGTAGGTAGAGCAGGGACGACGGACGCTAAGCAGGCCACAAGACAGGAGGTCAGTAGATAATGCAGAGACGTCAAGAGAGTGCGGTCAAACCTTACGGTTTTTTTTTTTTTTTTCTTCCCTACACGGAGTGTAGGGTAGCCTCCGCGAAGTTGTTCAGTCTGTCCCTAGCAAGCGAGATGATTCGTGAGCAGCGCTAGTGTCCTGGGCCCATAACCTGATGGACAAGGAGAAGGGAGAGAGCGCGAGCGGACGAGAGAGAGAGCGAGAAGAGGGAGAGAGAGCGAGTGGAGAGAGAGAGAGAGCAAGAGGAGAGAGGGAGTGAGCGACCAAGGAGAAGAGTTGAGAGAAGGGAAAGTGGTGAGAGACTTTACTTCGACCAAGAGTGGGCTGAGACCATGGCTTATATAGACTTCAGGGCGAGTCGCTTGATGCTTCGGCACGACCTGTGGAAGTTTCCAGAAGCCATGTAGACGACGGTGAAGAATAACCCTAAACCTATCTGAGCTGATCTGAAAAAGATCAGCTCAAGCTCACAGCACAGTACAGTGCATAAACGTAACGGTCAAGATCTAGGTTTGTAAAGTAACAGTAAAGTACAGTAGCTGTCCCCGCATACATTGTCAGTAAGCTGTAATTGTACCCAACACCGAGGACATCGTCGGAGTTGCCGAAGTTCAAGTGCAGATCGATAACGAGTACCAAGCTTATATTCACGGACTTATTAAATTCCTTAAGTGACTAGAAATGAGAAGGGTTGATCTCGAACACACAAAATTGGTAGCAGGAACCAAAAGGCTTTTACGTTGTGGAATGGAAAACTCTTCCGACACATAAAAGACGATCCTCGACTAGTGGCCCCTATGAAAGAAAGAATGAAGATCTTTAGGACTTCCCATGATGAGTTAGGCATTGGGATCTCGACACAACCAAAAAAATTATTACGGAGAGATTCTGGTGGCCCAGCATCCATAAGGACGTCTATAATTTCGGGAAAAGCTGTGACAACTGTCCAAAATGATGAAATGAACAATGGATGATGAGGGATGAGGAGAGAGAATGAAAAGGGAAGTAGGGAAAGAGTGTAGATGGATAAAAGAAACAGAAAGGAGATAGAACAGCAAGGGTGAGGTTGGTGTTGAAATCAAGGCAAGTCCGTTCCTCTTCTTTACTTGGGTGAGCTATTAGACTACAACTATATACTGTTGCCGTACTCACTTCGGCTTTGTGAACGCAAAATGAAAATAGCAAAATCTACATTTGCAGCACTATCCTTGTTGATCCTATAGTCTACCCAAGCCGAGATGCCTCAGAATCCCTGATTTGCATGCGCGGGAAATTCATAAATACCGATTTCAAAACGTAAGTAACATTGCGTGCATGCTAGCCATGCATGTTCTGTTACGTAAACGTACACTAAAACAGTCAACCATGAATTATGCCTTACGTGACCCGCCAACGCAACTGTAATCTCTTCGGCCTGTAACAGAACCCAAAGGCGGGAACTTAAGGCGGGAACTTAAAATATCATAAAAGTAGAAAACAATTTTTGGCGGGCTTGTCTCACGTTGTTATGTAACAGTACGTAAATCTCATGCAGGCCGTTCAACGTGAATTAAGCCTTACGTGCTATACGTGCAATACTGTAAAAGCAACGTGGCTGCATCAACATTACTTTGGCTGCATACTTGTGCAAGAGTGATTTGTTATGCAGCCGTATAATGAGTATAGTGTCAACTGTATGCAGCCAGTCCAGGCACTATAGGATAAATATAGAAACCACTGTTTACTTGTACACGTACGACACCTGTAATACTGTACACGTACGACAGAGAGGAGACAGTACACGTATGCCACATAGGAGACAGTACACGTATGACACATTGGGTACAGTACTTTGAGCCTAGAATATAGACAAACCATCAACCAAACCATAACATGCAATTGTCAGAATGCTCCACAATGATCAGCTCAGATATCGCCACTTGGAGCGATGTGAGTGGTATGGAGGCGTATCTAGCAGCCAATCAGAGGGCAGAGTACCAAGTGGTTTGAAAAAGGTAAAATGCGCCGGATTTTGAGTTGCCCGAAAATGAGCTTTCGTCCAGGCAACTTTCGATTTGGCCCATTTTACACGTGTAGTAGGTGTACACACAGAAGAAGGGTGCAAATCGCTTTTTCATGCTACAAGTGTACACGTGTCCAGGTGGCAACTAAAAACCATGGGATCGCATGCATTCTATCCCTTTTCAACACTCCCCCTCGATCACATTGTTTTTACATTAATTCATGCTCCCCCTTACTACCCATTTTGGAGTCAGAATGTTTGAGGCTCCAAACGTGGGACTAACTTCCATGTTTTGTTCCGAACGATGCGAGTCTCGCTCGGACTCGATGGCGGACTTCCAAAAGTCTGCGTCCGGTCCTGTCGCCGCGTGTCGATACGAGATGTTGACAACATTTGTAACGAGAGCCGTGTCATTAGGTGTCAAGGATATGTTTGATCTCCACCAAGCATTTGGGGCTCTTCGAATCCTTTCAGATCTCCGAGGAGGCTACAGACACCTCAGGGGGTTCAGGGATTTCGTTATCTGTACCTACGTTTTCGGCGACCGTTGGGTCGTTTCCAACATTAGCCTGGTCATTCCTTGTCCCTGAATATCTTGTCTCGAAGATGCAGTTATTTCGACTGTGTCCGGTGTAGAAATCCGGACTTGAGCATCCTGTTCAACGCCGAGACTTACAAGATCCTCAATCGGAGCTAATTGAGAGATACTCATCTGATTTTTCTCATTTATTTCAGACTGGCAGGTTTGCTCTCACTGAATCTGACATCTCTGGAAACAACTACCTTGTGTAATTCAGGATCCACAGTTTGTAAGCTTTGCTGGCTTCCGCATATCCAAGCATAATTGCTTCCCGTGCTCGGTTGTCAAGCTTACTCAATTGACTTTGCCGGGACTGTGTACCAACATTTGCTTCCGAACGTACGAAGGTGCGACAAATTGGGCTTGCGACCGTACCATATATGATGCGGGGTCGTGTGGCTTGGAAGTGCCCGAGTTGTAACTCTGTTTCGGATGTATACAGCAGTCGCCAGAGCTTCGGCCCAGAACTGTTTTGGCAGACTCTTTGCATGTAGCATGGACCGAACCAGATCCACCAGTGTTCGGTTCAGCCGCTCTGAAACACCATTCTGTTCAGGTGAGTCCACTGCACTAAGCTCATGTTTTGTGCCGCGCTCGCAAGGTAGTCCTTGAATGCAGTGGACATATATTCTCCCCCTCGATCTGAACGAAGAATGCCAATGCGACGCCCAGTATGGGCCTCGCTACGAGCTTGGAACAGTTTATATTTATCAAAGACCTCTGACTTTCGCTGCATCATGTAGACAGTAACCCAGGAAGAGTGATCGTCCGTGAAGGTGACAAAGTAGCGTGTCCCTCCAACAGAGGAAACCTCCATAGGTCCACACACGTCACTGTGAACAAGGTCTAACATCGCTTCAGCTCTACCAGTCGTGCGTTCCTTCGGCACTGCTGAGGCGATGAGCCTTTCCATGAACGCATGAGGAGCATATTTCGGATGTATTCGAGCCACTGATCTGCACGCCGTCCACAACATTGTTCCTTACCATAGATGCAATGCCCTGCTTGCTTACGTGAGCCATTCTCTCGTGCCATGTCGAGAGTGTGGTGACTTTCGCAGAGTACAAGGTATCATTGGGTATCTTCTGGACTATGTCGATAGCATAAAGAAGGGTATTGCACAGCATTTTTCCAGTTGCTACAACTCTCCCATTCTTAGTCATCTGCAAATATTTGTTCTCGAATACAGTTTTGATCCCTTCTATGTCCGCTTTGCCTACAGAGATGAGAGAATATTCGAAACTAGGAACGTGGACAACATCTCGCAGAATAATCGCTTTCGAGAACCATCTACTAATAATGTGAGCTCCACGTCACCTCGCCCAGCAATCTTAGCCCGGGCTTTAGTTCCCATTTCGACTGAGGCTGCAGAAAATTCGGTAAATTCGTGAAAACACTCCTATCGTAAGTCATATGGGAAGTACATGCGGAATCTGCGTACCAAGAGGAAGTTCCGGCCGAAATCCCGGCATGTTTAATTCGTGACATGAGGCAAACAATTTCATCATCAACGCTGTCCTACTATCTGCTGAAGGATGAGAATCAGTCGAATCAAATACATTTGCACCTACGACCGCCTGCTGATCTCTCTCGGGCGATTTTTCTCGTTTCGATGATTATTAGATGCTCTGCCACTACGAGAACCGAATGCACGATAGCCCCTTGGAGCTTCCGGGCGCCTACCGTTCACATCTCTGCCCAGCATCTGTCCGCGGTGTGACCAGAGTGACCACAGTTCGTACAGTGCAGCTTTCTAGCATTACCTCCGTAGTCATTCGGACGGGCATTGGATATGAGTGCAGCATTGGATTTTGTCCCTTTGACTCCCTCATTTGAGCACGCTCCTCTTCCTGCAACAACCGGCTCTTCACAAATTCCAAAGTAAACACCCTGTCCTCATTGCCGAGCGCATCCAAGGCAACGATGAGATTGTCGAACCGAGGTGGCAATCCATTAAGCACAGCCATGGCTATCTCTTTGTCATCGATAGTCACATCCATGGATTTCAGGGTCGCTGCCAACTGTGTTACACGGTTAACGTACTGCCAAACTCTCTCATTACCATCCATAGCCGCGGTGTAAAACCGGCGTCGAGGCCGCAAGTTTATTGAGGAGTGTGTGCCTCTCAAACGTGTTGAGAATAATAGTCCACATCTCCTTTGCAGTTGCCGCAGTGCGCACATGCTCAAGGTGCTCATCAGAAAGGGACAACCCGATGAGCGCCCGTGCTTTGCGGTCGGCCCGAGTCCATGATTTGAGAGCCCTATCATCCGATTCCTCAGGCGGATCATCCACAATGTAGTCATCAAGCTCCCGGAGGGCGAGAAGAAGCTGCACCTTCTGCTTCCAAACATGGAAATTATTGTTGGTGAGCTTTTCAATTCGAACTCCGCCTCCGCGATCGTCCATGACTACGTTTTATCCAAGACCCTTTGTATCTGAAACCTCTATTACCACGTATGCAGTGAGTATGCAAAGTCCTCTGTTCGGGTATCCCAAGCCGGCGACCGATAGTCGCTTGTCACGGCAAGCCTTTCCCTATAAGAAGTTTGCAGCGTTTACTCAAAGACACGTGGTGTTTAATTTCCAACTCTTTACCTCTTTAGTTTTCCTCCTCTTTACCTCTTTACCACCTCTTTATTTGTGCCTTAGGGCGCTACCCCTGTATATCGGCCAGTGCTGGTCTTTCAACTTTGAGCGCAATCCGTGTGCCACGAGTAAGCACAGCGACTTTACCTGTAGACGGCCAGGAATTTTCAGCCACTACCCCGAAAGGTCCCCGCAGCAAAGGGCGTCTTACCACAATCACAGTCTTTCCGTACTAACTCAGGCGCGTTTCCTTCCGGACTGTGTTGCTTGACTTCCGTCGTACTCGTGTGAAAGCACTCAAGGTCACCAATGAGCCTCGTCCTTCCGTGCACAGCACGTATCTACACCTCAACAGAAGTATAGCCAGCAGGTACCAAAGTACAAGTGCAGAACACTAGTACCCGGTATGCTACCAGAGTAAGGAATTAGAAGACAGTCGTTCCCTCTCCGACCACGGGCGATGGTGTTTCGCGTACGTATCGGTCGTTCAAGCGAGGAGCGTCTCTGTCCCGCCGGCGCGCAAAAGGGCCACTGCAACGGACCGACTCGGCTGGTACACCGTGATTCCCACCGGGAATCGGGTTCAGTCTTACGACTTCTGATAACTCGCGTTATCAACCGCGTGGGTTTGTATGGTACGGTCCGTCCAACTCGCGTTACACAAAGGCACTGTTCTCAAAAGAGTACAGCCGGTGAGAGGATCACAAAACCGATTGCCAAGACCACGATTCGGCAAAAGAATCGGACAAACTTGGGCGGACCCCCGGCACTCTGTCTTCTTCTTTTCCGTTGCCGTGAAGGCTTTCCAAGAGTGCAAGGGGTATCAACAACCAGGCCTAGATTCCTCCTCAAACAACAAGGCCAATATTTCCAAACAATAAACTCGAGCTGACAGATTGCCGAATGACCACGACCACCACAAAAGAGACAAAAACCAAACCAACAAACAATGACCAGAGCAATGACACCACAAAGCACTCAGGATCCTCACACAGAGTGCTTGACAACACAAATTGTTCTCAACAGTAGTAGAGCACAAACAACGATTGCTCTGATTCAACACAAATGGTAACCACAAAAACACTCAGGATCCACACACAGAGTGCTTGACAACCTTAAAGTTGGTTCGTATCAACAAAAGCTTCCAACAACACACAATAACCACAAAAACACTCAGGATCCACACACAGAGTGCTTAACAATCACCAAATGGGTCCTAACAAAGACAAGAACCCAACAACAATCACCACAAAGCAACAAATGACAACACCAACAGCACCAACAACACAGAGAAAGCAATTACCTCAACGTCAACGTCAACGGTTGAGGGACGGATCAAGCGGAAAGAGCGGTAGCGTGGACTGGGCCCATAACCTGATGAAAGGAACAGGGGATGATGAGGGATGAGGAGAGAGAATGAAAAGGGAAGTAGGGAAAGAGTGTAGATGGATAAAAGAAACAGAAAGGAGATAGAACGGCAAGGGTGAGGTTGGTGTTGAAATCAAAGGCAAGTCCGTACCTCTTCTTTACTTGGGTGAGCTATTAGACTACAACTATATACTGTTTGCCGGTACTCACTTCGGCTTCGTGACAGCAAAATGAAAGTAGCAAAATCTACATTTGCAGTACTATCTTTGTTGATCCTATAGCCTACCCAAGCCGAGATGCCTCAGAATCCCTGATTTGCATGCGCGGGAAATTCATAATTACCGATATTCAAAACGTAAGTAACATTGCGTGCATGCTAGCCATGCATGTTCTGTTACGTAAACGTACACTAAAACAGTCAACCCGTGAATTATGCCTTACGTGACCCGCCAACGCAACTGTAATCTCTCGGCCTGTAACAGAACCCAAAGGCGGGAACTTAAGGCGGGAACTTAAATATCATAAAAGTAGAAAACAATTTTTGGCGGGCTTGTCTCACGTTGTTATGTAACAGTACGTAAATCTCATGCAGGCCGTTCAACGTGAATTAAGCCTTACGTGCTATACGTGCAATACTGTAAAAGCAACGTGGCTGCATCAACATACTTTGGCTGCATACTTGTGCAAGAGTGATTTGTATGCAGCCAGTATAATGAGTATAGTGTAAACTGTATGCAGCCAGTCCAGGCAACTATAGGATAAATATAGAAACCACTGTTTACTTGTACACGTACGACACCTATAATACTGTACACGTACGACAGAGAGGAGACAGTACACGTATGCCACATAGGAGACAGTACACGTATGACACATTGGGTACAGTACTTTGAGCCTAAATAGAGACAAACCATCAACCAACCATAACATGCCAAGTGTCAGAATGCTCCACAATGATCAGCTCAGACATCGCCACTTGGAGCGATGTGAGTGGTATGGAGGCGTATCTAGCAGCCAATCAGAGGGCAGAATACCAAGTGGTTTGAAAAAATAAAATGCGCCGTGATTTTGAGTTGCCCGAAAATGAGCTTTCGTCCCAGGCAACTTTCGATTTGGCCCATTTTACACGTGTATAGGTGTACACACAGAAGAAGGGTGCAACTCGCTTTTTCATGCTACAAGTGTACACGTGTCCAGGTGGCAACTAAAAACCATGGGATCGCATGCATTCTATCCCTTTTTCAACACAAAATTCCCGTCCGAAGTGCCGTTTCATCGACGATTCCGCTATTGAGTCGGACGGCGAAGGTAACGACATTCCTTCCACCGAGACTACTCCAGAGGTTGTTCACGTCGAAGTCGTCTCCAAGCCTCCTCCTCCGGAGAAGAAGGACTCCTTCTTAAACCATATCCTTTCCCTTGCCAACCGTCCGAAACTGCCTGCTCGTCCGAAATCTCTAGCTCCGAAACCTCTACGAAAGAAGTCAAAGCCAACGAACCTTCGCTCCAAGCCGCTTCCTGCCTCATCGAGCAGAGTATCGAAGCCAAGCAGGAAATCAAAGGGAGGGGAGCCGAAGAAGAAGAAGGATCCGAAACCTCCGACACCCCGACCCATTCAAGTGGTTTCTCTCATCTCCCCTTCTCCGGCTTCGACGTCTCCAGCTCCAGCTGCTCCCATCCAATCTCCACTCTCTCCTGCTGCCCCTTCTGTTGCATTTTTCCTTCATCTCCAATTCCGACTCCTCTTTCAGTCGAACCTCTCTCTCCGGCTCCATTCGTTCCCCTACCTCAAACTCCTGTTCCTCCTATCTCCAAGCCCAAGTCTTCCCTCCTGGTTTGTGACCTTTGCCAACTCAAAGTCTCGGGTCCAAAGCAGCTCGAGCAGCACAGAGGTGGAAAGAAGTGTCGAAACAGAGTCGAGAGGAGATCAGCCATCACTCCGTGTGTTTGCTGCAACATCTCTTCCAGACGAGACACGATCGCAACAGGCACATTGATCGTAGAAATAAGTAAATCTGTTCTCGACCCCTGTGCTCCCTCTATCTATAAGCACAGTTTTCTCTCACTCCACTGCTTTTCTCCATGGACTCTTCAGGACTTCGACTCGACAGCCTCGAGAAGCTCCGTGATGACAACTTCCACATCTGGAAGTCGAGAATTCAACTATTGCTCTCACTGAGGGAAGTTGACGACCACCTTACTGAAGACCCTCCGGAAACCTCGTCACCTACATACTCCGCATGGAAGAAGGCGGATTGCAAGGCTAGGGCTACCATCGGACTGACTCTATCTGATACCCATCTCGAACAAGTCCAGCATGCCAATACCGCCAAGGTCATGTGGTCCCTGATTTGTGATATCTTTGAGAAGCATACTCTTCTCAATAAACTGGCTGCCAGGCGCCGATTCTATACCGCCAAGATGAACCCGAACGAGAAAGTGCTCTCGTTCGCCGCCCGTATCCGCCAGCTCGCTGCCACTCTCAAGTCGATGTCCGTCCACATCGAAGACAGCGAAATGGCCATGGCGCTACTTAACGGCCTGCCAGATCGCTTTGATACTCTCATCTCGGCCCTTGACGCTGCTCATCTCGATGACGACAAATTCTCCTTCGAGTTCGTTCAAAGCAGATGCCGCCAAGAGGAGCAGCGCCATGCCCAACGAGATCAGGACGCCTTGAGGGCTTCGGAATCCGCGGCTCTTCTTGGAAAGCAACGGCCCAAGTTCAAGCGAGACCCTACCGCTGAGATGCATACACTGTGGAAAGCATCGTGACAGCAGTCGCTGCTTCAAAAAGTACCCACACCTTGCTCCTGTTGGCCACCCAGCTCGAGCCCACTTGAACAAGGGCCGAGATGGGGGAAAAGGTCTTGTAGCTTCCCAAGCTTCCCTTGAGAAAGAAGAAGACAGAGACCTCGTCTGCTTGGTATCCATGCCTAATCATCGCGTCGCTGATTGCAACGCTGCAACTCCGGAATGTGAGAACGAGATCGTTGTAAGCAATGTCACCACCGATCACTCGGTTGATGGAAATAATTGTCACATTGAAGCGAATCCCTTGAACCAAGCCAATGTGGCGCTACAAACTATTGGTAGCTCTGTATCCCTTGCTAATGAATGGGTTATCGATTCGGGCTGTACCTCCCATGTCACGCACGATCGCTCGGCCTTTGTTTCATACCAAGAGTCCTCGGCTAACTCAACTCTGGATCTGGGAGCAGATTCTACAGCCTCTATCGAGGGAACAGGTGACGTAGTGCTGACTCTCCGTTATAAAAAGGATACCGTTCAATGCCTACTAAAGAACGTACTTCACGTTCCTACCCTTCGATACCAGCTGCTCTCGGTATCCGAAATGGCAAATCGCGGCATTAACTCCCAATTCAATCGCAACGCTGTTCTGCTTACAGACAACACCGATGGATCTCTAGTGGCCACCGGCACTCTTGTCAAAGGCCTTTATATACTAGATACCTGTCAAAGTCCATCAAAGCTAATGACTCGGAAGTTTCCTTGCTTACATCTCTGAAGACATGGCACGAGCGACTGGCTCACATTAATACCGCTGAGATCAAGTCGATGGTCAGTCATGGAGCTGTCACAGGTGTTAAATACGTCAACTCTGGGACCCTGACTCTTGTGTGGGATGCATTCTTGGAAAATCACACCGTGCACCAATCCCAAAGTCAAGAAAAGGGCGGTCTACGAAACCCCTCCAACTGGTTCACTCAGATGTTTTAGGGCCTGTGGAGATTCCATCTCTCGGTGGGGCGCGGTACTTAGTGTCTTTCATTGATGACTATTCCAAATGGACAGTCGCCTATCCTATCACTCACAAATCTAAGGTTTTAGAGTGCTTCAAGAAGTACAAGGCCTTCGCAGAAAAACACACCAGCCAGTCTCTAGAAGCTCTTCACGTCCTCGAGTTCCATGACACCAAAATCCCGTTCGAGAACGATCAGCTTCTGGTAAAGGCTTTACGGTCGGACAACGGAGGCGAATATCTATCTACAGCATTCAAGAACTTCCTGGAGGCACAAGGTATTCATCATACAGTGGCTCATACTCCTCAGCAAAATGGAACAGCTGAAAGAATGAACCGAACCCTTCTCAATCTGGTCCGATCAATGCTGCATCACAAGTCCCTTCCAAAGCACTTCTGGGCTGAAGCGCTTTCTTTGTATGTACTAAATCGGGTTACATCCAGTTCCCTGCCTGACAATACTACTCCTTATGAACTTTGGAATGGAACACCACCAGAATCTCCATCTTCGAGTGTTCGGTGCGCAATGTTGGTACGTTATTCCTAAGAAGGATCTCAAGAAGTTGGATCCCAGGTCTCGTGAGGCACTAATGATGGGGTACTCAACCCAAAGTAAGGGATACAAGCTGTGGGACATTGCAGCTGAGAAATGGTTGTTTCCAGGGACGTCACATTTGACGAATCTTCGAATTCTCCGCAAGATCAACACTGTTCAAGCTTTCTCGACGACCAAATGGAAGGGAACACGAATCCCATCGGCAGCAATCGCACTTCCAAGGATCTGCTGATTGACTCTCCTTCTGGTAGCGAACAAGATGAGGGATCACTTGCCGCTAATGAGGATGTGAACCAGTCCAATCCAGCCCGGGTACTCCTAGTACTGCTCCTCGTCGTTCATCCCGGATTGCGAAGAAGCCTGGCAGATGGTGGCTCTCCGGGTCGTCTGAAGATGTATCGCTCATTGCGGAAACCGCTCTTGTCTCTATTGGAATTCCAGCATCATACGAGGAAGCTACTTCTTCAGAGAACGTCGACTTTTGGATGCCTGGAATCAAAAAGGAAGAAGACTCCATACGAGAAAATGGAACGTTCGAGCTTGTCCCGCGAAAGCCAGGGATGCACGTCATTCCTTGCCGGTACGTCTTCCGTGTGAAACCAGACGTTGGTCCCAAAGTCCGCATAGTCGCCAAAGGATTTCGACAAGTTCCAGGTCTCGAGTATAATGAAACCTATGCTCCTGTAGTTTCTCTCTCTGCCCTACGATTGTTTCTCTGCATCACCAACTTCTTTGACCTTGAATGCGACCAGATGGATGTTGTGACCGCGTTTCTTAATGGGGACTGGAAGAGGAAATATTCATGGAAGTTCCATCCGGATTTCACGACCCAGCCAGGCCGAATCTCGTATGCCGCCTTCAAAAGGCCCTGTATGGGCTTAAACAGGCTCCACGTCAGTGGTATGCCAAGATTCATGAGCTATTAACCGCAGAGCTTCATTATATGAGTAATCCTCATGAGCCCTGCCTTTATGTCTCTCGACAGGGCTCTTCGATCTCCATAATTATTCTGTACGTGGATGACCTTCTTTTGCTGGAAACGATCGAGTAACTCTGGAAAACATCAAGACTGAGTTGAAGAGTCGATTCAAGATGAAGGATCTGGGGCCTGTCAAAGAGTTTCTTGGAATCCAAGTTACTCGCAACCGATCAACAAGGACGTTACATCTCTCTCAGAAATCTTACACTGAAAATACTTGAAAGATTCAACATGGCCACCGCGAAGCCTGTTGATACCCTATGGTTCTTTCAAACGGGGGCTCGGACAACAACTCAGAAGCTGATCTTTCCCATCGATACCGTATCGCTCGCAATCGGAAGTCTCATGTATTTAATGGTATGTACTCGCCCGGACATTGGTTTTGCTGTCGGTAAACTTTCACAACACTGCGAGAAGCCTCTGGAAAGCCATTGGAAAGCCGTAAAGCGAGTTTATCGTTATCTCAAGGGAACTAGCGACCTCGAATCTGTTACAGTCCCTCTTCTGCTCCAACTATAATCGGTTACAGCGATTCTGATTGGGCCGGCTGTCGCACAACTCGCAAGTCGACGGAAAGCTATGTTTTCATGATGTCGGAGGTCCTATTTCGTGGCGCTCGAAGAAAAAGGATGTGTTGCGCTGTCTTCATGTGAAGCAGAGTACATTTCCATTTGCACTGCGTCCAAGGAGGCAATATGGTTGTCTAACGTCTTGTCTGAAATACTGGGCTCAAATCATCCAACTCCGATTTCAATCTTGGTTGATAACTCAGGATCTATCAGCTCTGCCAAAAACCAGTCCATTAACGAGCGCAACAAACATATTGATATTCGATACCACTTTGTTCGTGAGGCCGTGGCAGCAAATCAGGTCCATTTGTCACATTGCCGAACCGAAGACCAAATCTCTGACATTCTGACAAAACCTTTGCTTCGAGTGAAATTTGAAAGATTTCGGAATGTGTTGGGCATTGTTTGTTCACATCAAAGTAATGTTTGATTTTTTAGGTCGAGGGGCGTTATCATGGTCAATTCTAGTTTGAGGGGGCGTGTTGGTACAATTACAGCTTACTGACAATGTATGCGGGGACAGCTACTGTACTTTACTGTACTTTACTATTCAACCTAGATCTTGACCGTTACGTTTATGCACTGTACTGTGCTGTGAGCTTGAGCTGATCTTTTTCAGATCAGCTCAGATAGGTTTAGGGTTATTCTTTCACCGTCGTCTACATGGCTTCTGGAAACTTCCACAGGTCGTGCCGAAGCATCAAGCGACTCGCCCTGAAGTCTATATAAGCCATGGTCTCAGCCACTCTTGGTCGAAGTAAAGTCTCTCACGACTTTCCCTTCTCTCAACTCTTCTCCTTGGTCACTCACTCTCTCCTCTTGCTCTCTCTCCTCCCACTCGCTCTCTCTCCCTCTTCTCGCTCTCTCTCTCGTCCGCTCGCGCTCTCTCCCTTCTCCTTGTCCATCATGTGACGCAATCAGATTTCTGGCAGAAAGAGGTTGACAAAGAGTTAAAATCCCAACGCAAAAACCAGACTTGGACGATGGATCCGCGCTCACAAGCCTCTAAAATCCTCTCATCGCGCTGGGTTTTCACCGTTAAAGATATTCCAGATGATCAGGGCCACCTTATTCAGCAAGGAAAGGGTCGCCTAGTCGCAAGAGGTTTCCAGCAGATTGAAGGAGTTGATTACTCAGAGACTTTCGCTCGGTAATCAAATTCACGACAATTCGATTACTACTAGCTATTGTTGCCCATTTTGACTTAGAGCTCCACCAAATGGACGCGGTTACCGCGTTTCTAAATGGAGAATTAGAGGAGGATATTTACATGGAACAACCGGAAGGATGCGTCGACCCTTCCAAACCAAACCATGTTTGCAAACTCCTCAAGGCTATTTATGGCCTTAAACAAGCGAGTCGTCAATGGCACAAAAAGATTAACGACTTCTTAATTAATGGGCTTGGGTTTAAGACGACGAGAAGTGACGCGTGCTTGTACACAAACATATCGAATGACAGTATAATGCTCATTGCCCTTTATGTGGATGACTTGCTGCTCGCCGGTAGTGATATAACCGCCGTGGCCTGGATGAAAGCGGGATTAAATAAAAGGTTTGAGATGAAAGACCTGGGAGAGGCGAAAAAGTGCATAGGGCTTGAAATTAGGAGGAAAAGGTCGTCCAAGCTAGTCTGTATATCGCAGAAGGCGTATGCCGAATTCCTACTGAAACGTTTTGGAATGTTCAGTTGTAATTCCGTGACTACGCCAATGGAACAGGGATTCCACCCCGAGTCTTCGACAAGCCCGTACTGCGATGTCCCGTATCGACAGATCATCGGCTGTCTGATGTTCCTGATGGTTGGTTCTCGTCCAGATTTAGCCTACGCCGTTGGAAAACTGTCTCAACACTGTGAGAAGCCTCGCGAGGACCACTGGCAGGCCGCGAAAAGGGTTTTGAGGTTCATCAAAAGAACACTCTCAACTGGTGTTGTCCTAAACGGAAATCTCTCAGTGGAGTACCTCGAAGGCTTTAGTGATGCGGACTGGGGTGGCTGCTTGAACTCAAGAAAGTCCACCAGCGGCTATGTGTTCAAGCTTTGTGGTGGAGCCATAAGCTGGTCGTCGAGGAGGCAAACGGTTGTTGCAAAGTCTACCTGCGAAGCAGAGTACATCGCGCTTTGTGATGCCTGCAAAGAAGCCGCCTGGCTAAGATGCCTTCTGGCAGATGCATTGGGAAAATCAGAAGATGGTACTGTTACAATCGGTTGTGATAATACAGGAAGTATATCCTTTGCAGGAAACGAGGGGGTCAACCGGCGTAACAAGCATATCGATATCTCATACCACTTTGTCAGAGATGCTATCCATCGCTAAATCGTTTCCCTCTTCCGTGTACCGTCTTCCGAAATGCCAGCAGATATACTAACGAAGCCTCTTGGACGACTTTCGTTCAATAAATGTGTGAGGTTTCTGGGACTTGGCGATCTGCGCGATGCTTAGGGCATGTGATCGAGGGGGGGTGTTGGTGATTTTGTGAGACGATCACACGCCCATCGCCTTGACTAGACGTCTCGGACGGAGTTTGGGAAAGCTGTATATCTGTACACGTGGACACATGTGGTTCTGAAGGACAATATATGCCAAATTTACCCGAAAAACAAAGTTGCCAGGGACGAAAAGCCATTTTCGAGGGGTCGACGATAAATGCAAATTTTGCATAATTGTTGACAAGTGGAACTTGGCCCATAATGCCTAGGCTAAGAATTGCCTGCTTTAATCCTATTGGCTGATAGGTCAAATGCTGCAATTCTATGGGCTGGTGATGTACACGTGTAATGGCTGTAGAGGTGTAAGGGTTGACTTTGAGCTATTTTAGAGGGCAGAATGGTGTTTATGGGGTCATTTTACATAGGGTAGGGCACTGTAAGTGGGTGAGGAGTATACTGTATAAGAGGTATGTCGAGGTAAGGTATGTACATGTGTACGTGGTGGCAGTTGTGTATGTGATGTACACGTGGTACAGCAAAGAGTAGAAACCTTTGGTGCAGTGGTGTACACATACTGTACTGGTGTCAAGTTTCGTACTGTACCTCGTACTGTGCTTCTTACTGTACCTCGTACTGTACTTCTTACTGCACTTGAGTTCGTACAGTGGGAGTTGGTTATGAAAATACTATCATGGCTACACCGCTCCGGTCTCTCCAGGTACAGTAGAATGCCTACTGTATCCGCCGGCTGCATCCAAAATCAGTTTTGTGATTCTATAATATGTATGAGGTTTCTAGTTATGAGTATGGTTAGTCCGGCTGCATCCGAAATCAGTTATGTGATTCTACCATACGTATGAGGTTTCTGATAATGATTACGGTTTGCCGGCTGCATCCAAAATCAGTTATGTGATTCTACCATACGTATGAGGTTTCTGATAATGATTACGGTTTGCCGCCGCTGCATCCAAATCAGTTATGTGATTCTACCATACGTATGAGGTTTCTGATAATGATTACGGTTTGCCGGCTGCATCCAAAATCAGTTATGTGATTCTACCATACGTATGAGGTTTCTAATTATGATTACGGTTTGCCGGCTGCATCCAAAATCAGTTATGTGATTCTATAATACGTATGAGGTTTCTAATTATGATTACGGGTTATCCGGCTGCATCCAAAATCAGTTTTGTGATTCTATAATACGTATGAGGTTTCTAATTATGATTACGGGTTATCCGGCTGCATCCAAAATCAGTTGTGTGATTCTATAACACGCATGACTTTTCTGATTATGATTACGGTTTGCCGGCTGCATCCAAAATCAGTTGAGTGATTCCATAATACGTATGACGGGTTGAGTCCGTTATTTTGGCACAAGAGAATTCGATTCGGATGAGTTTACAAAATAAGGTGCTGTAATGATGTGTGTATTGGGCCAAACTGTCTTACAAGAATATGACAACTTTGGAAGCAGTTCTAAAAATGCCCCAATTGAACGTTATTACTGGGCCAATATGTTTCAATCTGTCCAAATGGTCCAGTTTCTATATTTTTTGTTAATGGACGCAGTGAGTTAGAGAGTAGTTGCAGGTTGTACTTAAGGTCAGAATTTTAGTGTACCGAGTAAATTCTGGGTAGCCTAGCCCGCAGCTTCATCCTCTCTCCCACCAGCCTTCCCCATCGCAACTCATCTTTAGATTGTCATCCCAAATTTTGTAGGCCTTAGTTCCCGGCGGATACCCAACAAACATTCCCGTTGTTGCGCGGTCGTCCAGTTTACGCACCTCACTACCAGGCACCTTGTACCAGCATTGGCATCCAAACACACGTAGTTGAGATACATCGGACTTTTTCTTCATCCATAGGTGAAACGGAGTAACGAGATCACCCAAAGCTCTTGTCGTGACACGATTGCGAACGTAAACTGCGTTATCCAGAGCTTCAGCCCAAAAAGCTTTCGGAACCTTCATATGGGACAGCACAGACCTGACGAAATCAATCAGGGTACGATTGAGCCGTTCTGCCACACCATTCTGTTCAGGTGTGTATGCAGTTGTCGTTTGATGAACAGTTCCTTGTGACGATAGAAAGGATTGGAACTCTGAAGAAAGATACTCTCCACTACGATCAGATCGAAGCACTTTCACGCGTTGACCAGTGTGTGTGAAGGCATATTGGGCAAACTTCTGATAAAAATGGAACGTTTCATCTTTACTCTTCATCGGATAGACAACACTCCAGTTTGAGTGGTCATCGATAAAAGTGACAAAGTATCTAGCACCACCTACTGACTGTACTTGGAGTGGACCGCAGAAGTCCGAATGGACCAAGTCTAGCAAATGGTTGGCCCTACCTCCAGAGCGCTGTTTAATCACAGCACGAGTTGCTTTTCCTAACACACACGCATCACATGTCACAGATTCACAGTCAGAAGATGAGCTAGCGTCTCTTGTTGTATCTGAAGAGGAGATATGAAGTCCACTTACCACGTTCTTACGAGCCATGGACAATATTCCTTGAGTGTGAACGTGGGCCAATCTTTCATGCCATGTCTTCAAAGAGGCTTTGTGCGCCGAATGAACCTCGTTACATGTGTCAAGCACATACTCCTCTCCTCGACTTGTGGCAGTAGCCACGATGCAGTCACTCCTCTTCACATTGCACTTGTCACGAACGGACTCAAGTCAAATCCATTATCGACCATCTTACGTACAGAAATTAGGGAAAAGAAAAGCTTGGAACGTGCAGCACATTGGTGAGCTTGCATGGCTTTTGAACTCCGTTCACTAACAAGCGTAATGAGGACGGTCCCGACTCCAGCTACTACTGCACACGCTTTTGTTCCCATTTCTACGCGGCTGTTTGAGACCTCCCTGTAGTCGGAGAAACTCTTGTCAAATGTCATGTGCGCGGAGCATCCAGAGTCGATAAGCCAAGTGTTTGACGTTATGTTGATACCAGAGTTATCTACCTTGTTCATCAGACACATGTACTCGACTTCATTAATTTCGAGATCTTCTTTCTCTTGAGCAATCATCGCAGTAGGCTTCTGTGACTGTCTACGTAGGAACCGGTCAGATGGCGGTGGTCGCCTTCCGTTGATGTCCTTTCCCAGCAGCGGGCAGCGGAGTGTCCATTGTGACACAGTTGGTGCATGTCAAAGTCGAAACACGCCTTGCCTCAGGGATGTGCCCAATAAGAGCAGAACTTGGCGGATTCTGTCTTCTAGTAAGCTTCATCGATGCACGTTGCTCCTCTTGGAGCAGGCGACTTTTACATATTCTACTCCGAACGTGTTATCTTCGATCCAACAGCGTCAAGCGCTACAATGAGATTTTGAACCTCTGCGGAAGACCATTGAGAACTGCCATAGCCATTTCCTTGTCATCAATGATGACTCCCATTGACTTTAAGCCAGCTGCTAGGTGTCGCACAGTCCTGATACGGCAAACTTTCTCATTGTCTAGCATGGTGACTGTGTAGAAGTCTCTCCGGGCCGCCAGCTTATTTAGTAATGTGTGGCGCTCAAAAAACTTCCAAGATGGCGTCCCACATTTCTTTGTGAAAAAAGAACAGGGGATGATGGGGATGAGGAGAGAGAATGAAAAGGGAAGTACGGAAAGAGTGTAGATGGATAAAGAAACAGAAAGGAGATAGAACGGCAAGGGTGAGGTTGGTGTTGAAATCAAAGGCAAGTCCGTACCTCTTCTTTACTTGGGTGAGCTATTAGACTACAACTATATACTGTTTGCCGGTACTCACTTCGGCTTCGTGACAGCAAAATGAAAGTAGCAAAATCTACATTTGCAGTACTATCTTTGTTGATCCTATAGCCTACCCAAACCGAGATGCCTCAGAATCCCTGATTTGCATGCGCGGGAAATTCATAATTACCGATATTCAAAACGTAAGTAACATTGCGTGCATGCTAGCCATGCATGTTCTGTAACGTAAACGTACACTAAAACAGTCAACCCATGAATTATGCCTTACGTGATCCGCCACACAACTGTAATCTCTCGGCCTGTAAAGAACCCAAAGGCGGGAACTTAAGGCGGGAACTTAAAATATCATAAAAGTAGAAAACAATTTTTGGCGGGCTTGTCTCACGTTGTTAACGTAACAGTATGTAAATCTCATGCAGGCCGTTCAACGTGAATTAAGCCTTACGTGCTATACGTGCAATACTGTAAAAGCAACGTGGCTGCATCAACATACTTTGGCTGCATACTTGTGCAAGAGTGATTTGTATGCAGCCATTATAATGAGTATAGTGTAAACTGTATGCAGCCAGTCCAGGCAACTATAGGATAAATATAGAAACCACTGTTTACTTGTACACGTACGACACCTATAATACTGTACACGTACGACAGAGAGGAGACAGTACACGTATGCCACATAGGAGACAGTACACGTATGCCACATACGAGGCAGTACACGTATGACACATTAGGTACAGTACTTTGAGCCTAGAATAGAGACAAATCAACCAACCATAACATGCCAAGTGTCAGAATGCTCCACAATGATCAGCTCAGACATCGCCACTTGGAGCGATGTGAGTGGTATGGAGGCGTATCCAGCAGCCAATCAGAGGGCAGAATACCAAGTGGTTTGAAAAAAGGTAAAATACGACGTGATTTTGAGTTGCCCGAAAATGAGCTTTCGTTCCAGGCAACTTTCGATTTGGCCCATTTTACACGTGTAGTAGGTGTACACACAGAAGAAGGGTGCAACTCGCTTTTTCATGCTACAAGTGTACACGTGTCCAGGTGGCAACTAAAAACCATGGGATCGCATGCATTCTATCCCTTTTTAACACGAGGCTCATTGGTGACCTTGAGTGCTTTCACACGAGTACGACGGAAGTCAAGCAACACAGTCCGGAAGGAAACGCGCCTGAGTTAGTACGGAAAGACTGTGATTGTGGTAAGACGCCCTTTGCTGCGGGGACCTTTCGGGTAGTGGCTGAAAATTCCTGGCCGTCTACAGGTAAAGTCGCTGTGCTTACTCGTGGCACACGGATTGCGCTCAAGTTGAAAGACCAGCACTGGCCGATATACAGGGGTAGCGCCCTAAGGCACAAATAAGAGGTGGTAAGAGGTAAAGAGGAGGAAAACTAAAGAGGTAAAGGGTTGGAAATTAAACATCACGTGTCTTTGAGTAAACGCTGCAAACTTCTTATAGGGAAAGGCTTGCCGTGACAAGCGACTATCGGTCGCCGGCTTGGGATACCCGAACAGAGGACTTTGCGTACTCCCTGCATACGTGGTAATAGAGGTTTCAGATACAAAGGGTCTTGGATAAAACGTAGTCATGGACGATCGCGGAGGCGGAGTTCGAATTGAAAAGCTCACCAACAATAATTTCCATGTTTGGAAGCAGACGGTGCAGCTTCTTCTCGCTCTCCGGGAGCTTGATGACTACATTGTGGATGATCCGCCTGAGGAATCGGATGATAGGGCTCTCAAATCATGGACTCGGGCCAACCGCAAAGCAAGGGCGCTCATCGGGTTGTCCCTTTCTGATGAGCACCTCGAGCATGTGCGCACTGCGGCAACTGCAAAGGAGATGTGGACTATTATTCTCAACACGTTTGAGAGGCACACACTCCTCAATAAACTTGCGGCTCGACGCAGGTTTTACACCGCAGCTATGGATGGTAATGAGAGAGTTTTGCAGTACGTTAACCGTGTAACACAGTTGGCAGCGACCCTGAAATCCATGGATGTGACTATCGATGACAAAGAGATAGCCATGGCTGTGCTTAATGGATTGCCACCCCGTTTTGACAACCTCATCGTTGCCTTGGATGCGCTTGGCAATGAGGACAGGGTGTTTACTTTGGAATTTGTGAAGAGCCGATTGTTGCAGGAAGAGGAGCGTGCTCAAATGAGGGAGTCAAAAGGGACAAAATCCAATGCTGCACTCATATCCAATGCCCGTCCGAATGACTTCGGAGGTAATGCTAGACAGCTGCATTGTACGGACTGCGGTCATTCTGGTCACACCGCGGACAGATGCTGGGGCAAAGATGTGAACGGTAGGCGCCCGGAAGCTCCAAGGGGCTATCGTGCATCCGGTTCTCGTAGTGGCAGAGCATCTAATAATCATCAAAACGAGAAAAATCGCCCGAGAAGAGATCAGCAGGCGTTCGTAGGTGCAAATGTATTTGATTCGACTGATTCTCATCCTTCAGCAGATAGTGGGGACAGCGTTGACGATGAAATTGTTTGCCTCATGTCACGAATTAAACATGCCGGGATTTGGCCGCGGAACTTCCTCTTGGTACGCAGATTCCGCATGTACTTCCCATATGACTTACGATAGGAGTGTTTTCACGAATTATACCGAATTTTCTGCAGCCTCAGTCGAAATGGGAACTAAAGCCCGGGCTAAGATTGCTGGGCGAGGTGACGTGGAGCTCACATTATTAGTAGATGGTTCTCGAAAGCGGTGTATTCTGCGAGATGTTGTCCACGTTCCTAGTTTCGAATATTCTCTAATCTCGGTAGGCAAAGCGGACATAGAAGGGATCAAAACTGTATTTGAGAACAAATCTTTGCAGATGACTAAGAATGGGAGAGTTGTAGCAACTGGAAAAATGCTGTGCAATAGCCTTCTTTATGCTATCGACATAGTCCAGAAGATACCCAATGATACCTTGTACTCTGCGAAAGTCACCACACTCTCGACATGGCACGAGAGAATGGCTCACGTAAGCAAGCAGGGCATTGCATCTATGGTAAGGAACAATGTTGTGGACGGCGTGCAGATCAGTGGCTCGAATACATCCGAAATATGCTCCTCATGCGTTCATGGAAAGGCTCATCGCTCAGCAGTGCCGAAGGAACGCACGACTGGTAGAGCTGAAGCGATGTTAGACCTTGTTCACAGTGACGTGTGTGGACCTATGGAGGTTTCCTCTGTTGGAGGGACACGCTACTTTGTCACCTTCACGGACGATCACTCTTCCTGGGTTACCGTCTACATGATGCAGCGAAAGTCAGAGGTCTTTGATAAATATAAACTGTTCCAAGCTCGTAGCGAAGCCCATACTGGGCGTCGCATTGGCATTCTTCGTTCAGATCGAGGGGAGAATATATGTCCACTGCATTCAAGGACTACCTTGCCGAGCGCGGCACAAACATGAGCTTAGTGCAGTGGAGTTACCTGAACAGAATGGTGTTTCAGAGCGGCTGAACCGAACACTGATGGATCTGGTTCGGTCCATGCTACATGCAAAGAGTCTGCCAAAACAGTTCTGGGCCGAAGCTCTGGCGACTGCTGTATACATCCGAAACAGAGTTACAACTCGCGCACTTCCAAGCCACACGACCCCGCATCATATATGGTACGGTCGCAAGCCCAATTTGTCGCACCTTCGTACGTTCGGAAGCAAATGTTGGTACACAGTCCCGGCAAGTCAATTGAGTAAGCTTGACAACCGAGCACGGGAAGCAATTATGCTTGGATATGCGGAAGCCAGCAAAGCTCACAAACTGTGGGATCCTGATTTACACAAGGTAGTTGTTTCCAGAGATGTCAGATTCAGGGAGAGCGAAACCTGCCAGTCTGAAATAAATGAGAAAGAATCAGATGAGTATCTCTCAATTAGCTCCGATGAGGATCTTGTAAGTCTCGGCGTTGAACAGGATGCTCAAGTCCGGCTTCCTACACCGGACACAGTCGAAATAACTGCATCTTCGAGACAAGATATTCAGGGACAAGGGAATGACCAGGCTAGTGTTGGAAACGACCCAACGATCGCCGAAAACGCAGGTACAGATAACGAAATCTCTGAACTCCCTGAGGTGTCTGTAGCTCCCCGGAGATCTGAAAGGATTCGAAGAGCCCCAAATGCTTGGTGGAGATCAAACATATCCTTGACACCTAATGACACGGCTCTCGTTACAAATGTTGTCAACATCTCGTACCGACACGCGGCGACAGGACCGGACGCAGACTTTTGGAAGTCCGCCATCAAGTCCGAGCGAGACTCGATCGTTCGGAACAAAACATGGAAGTTAGTCCCACGTTTGGAGGCCTCAAACATTCTGACTCCAAAATGGGTGTTTGCAATAAAAGATGCCCAGGACTCCAACGGAGGCTTTTCCCCGAAGTAGGGAAAGAGTGTAGATGGATAAAAAGAAACAGAATGGAGATAGAACGGCAAGGGTGAGGTTGGTGTTGAAATAAAAGGCAAGTCCGTACCTCTTCTTTACTTGGGTGAGCTATTAGACTACAACTATATACTGTTTGCCGGTACTCACTTCGGCTTCGTGACAGCAAAATGAAAGTAGCAAAATCTACATTTTCAGTACTATCTTTGTTGATCCTATAGCCTACCCAAACCGAGATGCCTCAGAATCCCTGATTTGCATGCGCGGGAAATTCATAATTACCGATATTCAAAACGTAAGTAACATTGCGTGCATGCTAGCCATGCATGTTCTGTTACGTAAACGTACACTAAAACAGTCAACCCATGAATTATGCCTTACGTGACCCGCAACGCAACTGTAATCTCTCGGCCTGTAACAGAACCCAAAGGCGGGAACTTAAGGCGGGAACTTAAAATATCATAAAAGTAGAAAACAATTTTTGGCGGGCTTGTCTCACGTTGTTATGTAACAGTACGTAAATCTCATGCAGGCCGTTCAACGTGAATTAAGCCTTACGTGCTATACGTGCAATACTGTAAAAGCAACGTGGCTGCATCAACATACTTTGGGCATACTTGTGCAAGAGTGATTTGTATGCAGCCAGTATAATGAGTATAGTGTAAACTGTATGCAGCCAGTCCAGGCAACTATAGGATAAATATAGAAACCACTGTTTACTTGTACACGTACGACACCTATAATACTGTACACGTACGACAGAGAGGAGACAGTACACGTATGCCACATAGGAGACAGTACACGTATGCCACATACGAGCAGTACACGTATGACACATTAGGTACAGTACTTTGAGCCTAGAATAGAGACAAACCATCAACCAACCATAACATGCAAGTGTCAGAATGCTCCACAATGATCAGCTCAGACATCGCCACTTGGAGCGATGTGAGTGGTATGGAGGCGTATCCAGCATCAGAGGGCAGAATACCAAGTGGTTTGAAAAAAGGTAAAATACGACGTGATTTTGAGTTGCCCGAAAATGAGCTTTCGTTCAGGCAACTTTCGATTTGGCCCATTTTACACGTGTAGTAGGTGTACACACAGAAAAGGGTGCAACTCGCTTTTTCATGCTACAAGTGTACACGTGTCCAGGTGGCAACTAAAAACCATGGGATCGCATGCATTCTATCCCTTTTTCAACACTCCCCCTCGATCACATTGTTTTTTTTTTACATTAATTTATGCTCCCCTTTACTACCCATCACAATCAGTCTAACAAGTTTTGTCATCTGAACTCGCCCTAGTGGTTTTGTCAAAGCGTCAGCAACATTTTCAGTTGTTGGCACGTACACCAAGTCCACCTCTTTACGCACAACTGCATCTCTTACAAAGTGGTATGCAATATCAATGTGCTTGTTGCGTCTGTTAGCGCTCTCGTTTCGAGCGAGCTCCATAGCCCCCTGGTTATCGTTGTATATTGTAGCATGATCAATTCCAAGTGCTTTCATGCCAGCGACGTCCAGCTTTCAAGGATGTCCGAACGACACGTCTCAGCCATATTGCTTCTTTACTTGCTGCAGTTAAGAAATATATTCGGCCTCACATGAGGAAGCTGCGACAACCGTTTGCTTTCGCGAGCACCAACTTACCCCACTTCCAGCCATGCGAAACACGAAACCACTCGTCGATTTGCGATCGGACACATCTCCGGCCCAATCCGAGTCACAGTATGCAGACAAGCCCAGATCAGCATTCCCTCGGAACACAAGACCTAAATCTTTGGTCCCAGCGAGATACCTTAACACTCTTTTTACTGCTAACCAATGCTTCTCTCTTGGTTCTTCGCAGAAACGTGCAAGTTTGCCAACCGCATAAGATATATCAGGTCGTGTTCCAACAGACAAATACATGAGAGATCCAATGGCGCTCCTGTATGGAGCATCTGTCCGAGCATCACTACCCGTATCTACCGACCGATCCACGTTCAACTCGTCAGTGTTTAGATTCATAGGAGTTGGAACAGGTCTACAATTCTGCATTCCAAATCGCTCTAAAACGCTGTCTACAAACGTGGCTGGGATAAACACAAGGATCGTTCGGATCTCCGGCGAGAAATTTCAAGCCCACAACCATTCTCGCTTCGCCCAAATCTTTCATTTCAAAACGGCGGTTCAGCTCCCCCTTCATCCATGCAATCGCCTCCATGTTGTTTCCTGCAAGCAGCAAGTCATCAACATACAGGAGGATAATCATGATTGAGTCGGAGGTCGGGTCAAATTTTACATAAACACAGGGATCATTAGTGCCACTTTTGAATTTGAGCCCATCAACAAGAAAATCATCGATTTTCTGGTGCCACCGCCTATGTGCCTGTTTCAAACCATACAAGGCCTTCAGAAATTTGCAGACATGATTTGGTTTCGAGGCGTCCTTAAATCCATCAGGCTGTTCCATGTACACGTCCTCCTCCACCTCACCGTTCAGAAATGCCGTCTTAACGTCCATTTGATGCAGCTCCAGGTCCTGATGTGCGACAAGTGCCAAAAGCACCCGAATTGACGTGAGCTTCACGACAGGGGCGTACGTCTCATTATAATCTACCCCTTTCACCTGTTGGAAACCACGAGCGACAAGACGCGCCTTCGATTTTCGGGAAAAGCCTCCGTTGGAGTCCTGGGCATCTTTTATTGCAAACACCCATTTTGGAGTCAGAATGTTTGAGGCCTCCAAACGTGGGACTAACTTCCATGTTTTGTTCCGAACGATCGAGTCTCGCTCGGACTCGATGGCGGACTTCCAAAAGTCTGCGTCCGGTCCTGTCGCCGCGTGTCGTACGAGATGTTGACAACATTTGTAACGAGAGCCGTGTCATTAGGTGTCAAGGATATGTTTGATCTCCACCAAGCATTTGGGGCTCTTCGAATCCTTTCAGATCTCCGAGGAGCTACAGACACCTCAGGGGTTCAGGGATTTCGTTATCTGTACCTACGTTTTCGGCGACCGTTGGGTCGTTTCCAACATTAGCCTGGTCATTCCTTGTCCCTGAATATCTTGTCTCGAAGATGCAGTTATTTCGACTGTGTCCGGTGTAGGAAGCCGGACTTGAGCATCCTGTTCAACGCCGAGACTTACAAGATCCTCATCGGAGCTAATTGAGAGATACTCATCTGATTCTTTCTCATTTATTTCAGACTGGCAGGTTTCGCTCTCACTGAATCTGACATCTCTGGAAACAACTACCTTGTGTAATTCAGGATCCCACAGTTTGTAAGCTTTGCTGGCTTCCGCATATCCAAGCATAATTGCTTCCCGTGCTCGGTTGTCAAGCTTACTCAATTGACTTGCCGGGACGGTGTACCAACATTTGCTTCCGAACGTACGAAGGTGCGACAAATTGGGCTTGCGACCGTACCATATATGATGCGGGGTCGTGTGGCTTGGAAGTGCCGAGTTGTAACTCTGTTTCGGATGTATACAGCAGTCGCCAGAGCTTCGGCCCAGAACTGTTTTGGCAGACTCTTTGCATGTAGCATGGACCGAACCAGATCCATCAGTGTTCGGTTCAGCCGCTCTGAAACACCATTCTGTTCAGGTGACTCCACTGCACTAAGCTCATGTTTTGTGCCGCGCTCGGCAAGGTAGTCCTTGAATGCAGTGGACATATATTCTCCCCCTCGATCTGAACGAAGAATGCCAATGCGACGCCCAGTATGGGCTTCGCTACGAGCTTGGAACAGTTTATATTTATCAAAGACCTCTGACTTTCGCTGCATCATGTAGACGGTAACCCAGGAAGAGTGATCGTCCGTGAAGGTGACAAAGTAGCGTGCCCTCCAACAGAAGAAACCTCCATAGGTCCACACACGTCACTGTGAACAAGGTCTAACATCGCTTCAGCTCTACCAGTCGTGCGTTCCTTCGGCACTGCTGAACGATGAGCCTTTCCATGAACGCATGAGGAGCATATTTCGGATGTATTCGAGCCACTGATCTGCACGCCGTCCACAACATTGTTCCTTACCATAGATGCAATGCCCTGCTTGCTTACGTGAGCCATTCTCTCGTGCCATGTCGAGAGTGTGGTGACTTTCGCAGAGTACAAGGTATCATTGGTATCTTCTGGACTATGTCGATAGCATAAAGAAGGCTATTGCACAGCATTTTTCCAGTTGCTACAACTCTCCCATTCTTAGTCATCTGCAAAGATTTGTTCTCAAATACAGTTTTGATCCCTTCTATGTCCGCTTTGCCTACAGAGATGAGAGATATTCGAAACTAGGAACGTGGACAACATCTCGCAGAATACACCGCTTTCGAGAACCATCTACTAATAATGTGAGCTCCACGTCACCTCGCCAGCAATCTTTAGCCCGGGCTTTAGTTCCCATTTGACTGAGGCTGCAGAAAATTCGGTATGATTCGTGAAAACACTCCCATCGAAGTCATATGGGAAGTACATGAGGAATCTGCGTACCAGGAGGAAGTTCCGGCCGAAACCCGGCCTGTTTAATTCGTGACATGAGGCAAACAATTTCATCATCAACGCTGTCCCCACTATCTGCTGAAGGATGAGAATCAGTCGAATCAAATACATTTGCACCTACGAACGCCTGCTGATCTATTCTCGGGCGATTTTTCTCGTTTCGATGATTATTAGATGCTCTGCCACTACGACAACCGGATGCACGATAGCCCCTTGGAGCTTCCGGGCGCCTACCGTTCACATCTTTGCCCCAGCATCTGTCCGCGGTGTGACCAGAGTGACCGCAGTTCGTACAGTGCAGCTGTCTAGCATTACCTCCGTAGTCATTCGGACGGGCATTGGATATGAGTGCAGCATTGGATTTTGTCCCTTTTGACTCCCTCATTTGAGCACGCTCCTCTTCCTGCAACAACCGGCTCTTCACAAATTCCAAAGTAAACACCCTGTCCTCATTGCCGAGCGCATCCAAGGCAACGATGAGATTGTCGAACCGAGGTGGCAATCCGTTAAGCACAGCCATGGCTATCTCTTTGTCATCATAGTCACATCCATGGATTTCAGGGTCGCTGCCAACTGTGTTACACGGTTAACGTACTGCAAAACTCTCTCGTTACCGTCAATAGCCGCGGTGTAAAACCGACGTCGAGCCGCAAGCTTATTGAGGAGTGTATGCCTCTCAAACGTGTTGAGAATAATAGTCCACATCTCCTTTGCAGTTCCCGCAGTGCGCACATGCTCAAGGTGCTCATCAGAAAGGGACAATCCGATGAGCGCCCGAGCTTTGCGTCGGCCCGAGTCCATGATTTGAGAGCCCTATCATCCGATTCCTCAGGCGGATCATCCACAATATAGTCATCAAGTCCCGGAGAGCGAGAAGAAGCTGCACCTTCTGCTTCCAACATGGAAATTATTGTTGGTGAGCTTTTCAATTCGAACTCCGCCTCCGCGATCGCTCATGACTACGTTTTATCCAAGACCCTTTGTATCTGAAACCTCTATTACCACGTATGGAGGGAGTATGCAAAGTCCTCTGTTCGGGTATCCCAAGTCGGCGACCGATAGTCGCTTGTCACGGCAAGCCTTTCCCTACAAGAAGTTGCAGCGTTTACTCAAAGACACGTGTGTTTAAGATCCAACTCTTTACCTCTTTAGTTTTCCTCCTCTTTACCTCTTTACCACCTCTTTATTTGTGCCTTAGGGCGCTACCCCTGTATATCGGCCAGTGCTGGTCTTTCAACTTTGAGCGCAATCCGTGTGCCACGAGTAAGCACAGCGACTTTACCTGTAGACAGCCAGGAATTTTCAGCCACTGCCCCGAAAGGTCCCCGCAGCAAAAGGGCGTCTTACCACAATCACAGTCTTTCCGTACTAACTCAGGCGCGTTTCCTTCCGGACTGTGTTGCTTGACTTCCGTCGTACTCGTGTGAAAGCACTCAAGGTCACCAACGAGCCTCGTCCTCCGTGCACAGCACGTATCTACACCTCAACAGAAGTATGGCCAGCAGGTACCAAAGTACAAGTGCAGAACACTAGTACCCGGTATGCTACCAGACTAAGGAATTAGAAGACAGTCGTTCCCTCTCCGACCACGGGCGATGGTGTTTCGCGTACGTATCGGTCGTTCAAGCGAGGAACGTCTCTGTCCCGCCGGCGCGCAAAAGGGCCACTGCAACGGACCGCCTCGGCTGGTACACCGTGATTCCCACCGGGAATCGGGTTCAGTCTTACGGTTTTTATATTTATTCTATAGATGCCTGGACTGGCTGCATACAGTTAACACTATCATCTGCTGGCTGCCTACAAATCACTCTTGCAGAAGTATGCAACCAAAGTATGTTAATGCAGCCACATTGCTTTTACAGTATTGAACGCATAGCACGTAAGGCTTAATTCACGTTGAACGGCCTGCATGAGATTTACGGACTGTTACGTAACAACGTGAAACAAGCCGCCAAAAAAATTTTCTACTTTTATGATATTTAAGTTCCCGCCTTAAGTTCCCGCCTTTGGGTTCTGTTACAGGCCGAGAGATTACAGTTGTGTTGGCGGGTCACGTAAGGAAATTCATGGCTTGACTTTTTAGTGTA
This sequence comes from Kappaphycus alvarezii, assembly GCA_002205965.3. Taxonomy (NCBI): domain Eukaryota; phylum Rhodophyta; class Florideophyceae; order Gigartinales; family Solieriaceae; genus Kappaphycus; species Kappaphycus alvarezii. The sequence continues at coordinate 107,820 of NADL03000192.1, forward strand.
CGTTTACGTAACAGAACATGCATGGCTAGCATGCACGCAATGTTACTTACGTTTTGAATATCGGTAATTATGAATTTCCCGCGCATGCAAATCAGGGATTCTGAGGCATCTCGGCTTTGATAGGCTATAGGATCAACAAGATAGTACTGCAAATGTAGATTTTGCTACTTTCATTTTGCTGTCACGAAGCCGAAGTGAGTACCGGCAAACAGTATATAGTTGTAGTCCAATAGCTCACCCAAGTAAAGAAGAGGTACGGACTTTCCTTTGCTTTCAACACCAACCTCACCCTTGCCGTCTACCTCCTTTCTGTTTCTTTTATCCATCTATACTCTTTCCCTACTTCCCTTTTCATTCTCTCTCCTCATCCCTCATCATCCCCTGTTCCTTTCTTCACAATGACCCTTAGAATTGATGTGATCGTAAAATGTTTGTGCGCTATTGCAGCTAATATCACAGAGCTTGCAGTACCTCTAGTTTCTCGGCGGAACTCTTCGTTTAGCCTTTAGTTCCTTCTTGGCAACTCGATCGGCGAGGGCTTTAGCTTTCTTTGCCGAGAGGCGTTGAACTTTCATTATTGGCTTGTCCAGGGGTACTGACTTACGAGGGATCCTATACCTTTCCCTAGACGAGGGAAGCGCGAGCGTCTTCGGCGGCGGTCCTTCTGGCTCGAGTACTTCGATCGATTCCACAACTGTCCTCCCCACAGATGCAAAGTCCTAACTGTCGCAGCCTGGGCACTCGGGGCACCAGGGCTAATTCCGAGTCTAGCACAACCCCGCAAAAGCAGGCACAAAAGTGGAAGTGATCGTCAGTAACAGCTTTTGGGATTATGAGTCTTTAGACCAACCAAAATAGGCAAAGAGAATCACTTCGATGTGCAAAGAAATGGAATTATTCAAATAGTTTACCGAACGAGTAGACATAATCAAGAGACTGAGATAGACAAAAATGTTTGAAAAAAAGGATAGAATGCATGCGATCCCATGTTTTTAGTTGCCACCTGGACACGTGTACACCTGTAGCATGAAAAAGCGAGTTGCACCCTTTTTCTGTGTGTACACCTACTACGCTGTAAAATGGGCCAAATCGAAAGTTGTCTGGGACGAAAGCTCATTTCGGGCAACTCAAATCACGGCGCATTTTGCCTTTTTCAAACCACTTGGTATTCTGCCCTCTGATCGGCTGCTAGATACGCCTCCATACCACTCACATCGCTCCAAGTGGCGATGTCTGAGCTGATCATTGTGGAGCATTCTGACACTTGGCATGTTATGGTTGGTTGATGTTTGTCTCTATTCTAGGCTCAAAGTACTGTACCCAATGTGTCATACGTGTACTGTCCTATGTGGCATACGTGTACTGTCTCTTCTGTCGTACGTGTACAGTATTATAGGTGTCGTACGTGTACAAGTAAACACGTTTCTATATTTATCCTATAGTTGCCTGGACTGGCTGCATACAGTTTACACTATACTCATTATACTGGCTGCATACAAATCACTCTGCACAAGTATGCAGCCAAAGTAGTTGATGCAGCCACGTTGCTTTTACAGTATTGCACGTATAGCACGTAAGGCTTAATTCACGTTGAACGGCCTGCATGAGATTTACGTACTGTTACGTAACAACGTGAGACAAGCCCGCCAAAAAAATTGTTTTCTACTTTTATGATATTTTAACTTCCCGCCTTAAGTTCCCGCCTTTGGGTTCTGTACAGGCCGAGAGATTACAGTTGCGTTGGCGGGTCACGTAAGGCATAATTCATGGCTTGACTGTTTTAGTATACGTTTACGTAACAGAACACACATAGCTAGCATCACGCAATGTTACTTACGTTTTGAATATCGGTAATTATGAATTTCCCGCGCATGCAAATCAGGGATTCTGAGGCATCTCGGCTTTGATAGGCTATAGGATCAACAAAGATAGTACGCAAATGTAGATTTTGCTACTTTCATTTTGCTGTCACGAAGCCGAAGTGAGTACCGGCAAACAGTATATAGTTGTAGTCCAATAGCTCACCCAAGTAAAGAAGAGGTACGGACTTCCTTTGATTCAACACCAACCTCACCCTTGCCGTTCTACCTCCTTTCTGTTTCTTTTATCCATCTATACTCTTCCCTACTTCCCTTTTCATTCTCTCTCCTCATCCCTCATCATCCCCTGTTCCTTTCTTCACAATGACCCTTAGAATTGATGTGATCGTAAAATGTTTGTGCGCTATTGCAGCTAATATCACAGAGCTTGCAGTACCTCTAGTTTCTCGGCGGAACTCTTCGTTTAGCCTTTAGTTTCCTTCTTGGCAACTCGATCGGCGAGGGCTTTAGCTTTCTTTGCGAGAGGCGTTGAACTTTCATTATTGGCTTGTCCAGGGGTACTGACTTACGAGGGATCCTATACCTTTCCCTAGACGAGGGAAGCGCGAGCGTCTTCGGCGGCGGTCCTTCTGGCTCGAGTACTTCGATCGATTCCACAACTGTCCTCCCACAGATGGCAAAGTCCTAACTGTCGCAGCCCTGGGCACTCGGGGCACCAGGGCTAATTCCGAGTCTAGCACAACCCGCAAAAGCAGGCACAAAGTGGAAGTGATCGTCAGTAACAGCTTTTGGATTATGAGTCTTTAGACCAACCAAAATAGGCAAAGAGAATCACTTCGATGTGCAAAGAAATGGAATTATTCAAATAGTTTACCGGAACGAGTAGACATAATCAAGAGACTGAGATAGACAAAAATGTTGAAAAAAGGATAGAATGCATGCGATCCCATGGTTTTTAGTTGCCACCTGGACACGTGTACACCTGTAGCATGAAAAAGCGAGTTGCACCCTTTTTCTGTGTGTACACCTACTACGCGTGTAAAATGGGCCAAATCGAAAGTTGTCTGGGACGAAAGCTCATTTTCGGGCAACTCAAAATCACGGCGCATTTTGCCTTTTTTCAAACCACTTGGTATTCTGCCCTCTGATCGGCTGCTAGATACGCCTCCATACCACTCACATCGCTCCAAGTGGCGATGTCTGAGCTGATCATTGTGGAGCATTCTGACACTGGCATGTTATGGTGTTTTGATGGTTTGTCTCTATTCTAGGCTAAAGTACTGTACCCAATGTTCATACGTGTACTGTCTCCTATGTGGCATACGTGTACTGTCTCCTCTCTGTCGTACGTGTACAGTATTATAGGTGTCGTACGTGTACAAGTAAACACTGGTTTCTATATTTATCCTATAGTTGCCTGGACTGGCTGCATACAGTTTACACTATACTCATTATACTGGCTGCATACAAATCACTCTTGCACAAGTATGCAGCCAAAGTATGTTGATGCAGCCACGTTGCTTTTACAGTATTGCACGTATAGCACGTAAGGCTTAATTCACGTTGAACGGCCTGCATGAGATTTACGTACTGTTACGTAACAACGTGAGACAAGCCCGCCAAAAAAATTGTTTTCTACTTTTATGATATTTTAACTTCCCGCTCTAAGTTCCCGCCTTTGGGTTCTGTTACAGGCCGAGAGATTACAGTTGCGTTGGCGGGTCACGTAAGGCATAATTCATGGCTTGACTGTTTAGTATACGTTTACGTAACAGAACACACATAGCTAGCATGCACGCAATGTTACTTACGTTTTGAATATCGGTAATTATGAATTTCCCGCGCATGCAAATCAGGGATTCTGAGGCATCTCGGCTTTGATAGGCTATAGGATCAACAAAGATAGTACTGCAAATGTAGATTTTGCTACTTTCATTTTGCTGTCACGAAGCCGAAGTGAGTACCGGCAAACAGTATATAGTTGTAGTCCAATAGCTCACCCAAGTAAAGAAGAGGTACGGACTTTCCTTTGATTTCAACACCAACCTCACCCTTGCCGTTCTACCTCCTTTCTGTTTCTTTTATCCATCTATACTCTTTCCCTACTTCCCTTTTCATTCTCTCTCCTCATCCCTCATCATCCCCTGTTCCTTTCTTCACAATGACCCTTAGAATTGATGTGATCGTAAAATGTTTGTGCGCTATTGCAGCTAATATCACAGAGCTTGCAGTACCTCTAGTTTCTCGGCGGAACTCTTCGTTTAGCCTTTAGTTCCTTCTTGGCAACTCGATCGGCGAGGGCTTTAGCTTTCTTTGCCGAGAGGCGTTGAACTTTCATTATTGGCTTGTCCAGGGGTACTGACTTACGAGGGATCCTATACCTTTCCCTAGACGAGGGAAGCGCGAGCGTCTTCGGCGGCGGTCCTTCTGGCTCGAGTACTTCGATCGATTCCACAACTGTCCTCCCCACAGATGGCAAAGTCCTAACTGTCGCAGCCCTGGGCACTCGGGGCACCAGGGCTAATTCCGAGTCTAGCACAACCCCGCAAAAGCAGGCACAAAAGTGGAAGTGATCGTCAGTAACAGCTTTTGGGATTATGAGTCTTTAGACCAACCAAAATAGGCAAAGAGAATCACTTCGATGTGCAAAGAAATGGAATTATTCAAATAGTTTACCGGAACGAGTAGACATAATCAAGAGACTGAGATAGACAAAAATGTTGAAAAAAGGATAGAATGCATGCGATCCCATGGTTTTTAGTTGCCACCTGGACACGTGTACACCTGTAGCATGAAAAAGCGAGTTGCACCCTTTTTCTGTGTGTACACCTACTACGCGTGTAAAATGGGCCAAATCGAAAGTTGTCTGGGACGAAAGCTCATTTTCGGGCAACTCAAAATCACGGCGCATTTTGCCTTTTTTCAAACCACTTGGTATTCTGCCCTCTGATCGGCTGCTAGATACGCCTCCATACCACTCACATCGCTCCAAGTGGCGATGTCTGAGCTGATCATTGTGGAGCATTCTGACACTTGGCATGTTATGGTTGGTTGATGGTTTGTCTCTATTCTAGGCTCAAAGTACTGTACCCAATGTGTCATACGTGTACTGTCTCCTATGTGGCATACGTGTACTGTCTCCTCTCTGTCGTACGTGTACAGTATTATAGGTGTCGTATGTGTACAAGTAAACACTGGTTTCTATATTTATCCTATAGTTGCCTGGACTGGCTGCATACAGTTTACACTATACTCATTATACTGGCTGCATACAAATCACTCTTGCACAAGTATGCAGCCAAAGTATGTTGATGCAGCCACGTTGCTTTTACAGTATTGCACGTATAGCACGTAAGGCTTAATTCACGTTGAACGGCCTGCATGAGATTTACGTACTGTTACGTAACAACGTGAGACAAGCCCGCCAAAAATTGTTTTCTACTTTTATGATATTTAAGTTCCCGCCTTAAGTTCCCGCCTTTGGGTTCTGTTACAGGCCGAGAGATTACAGTTGTGTTGGCGGGTCACGTAAGGCATAATTCATGGCTTGACTGTTTTAGTGTACGTTTACGTAACAGAACATGCATGGCTAGCATGCACGCAATGTTACTTACGTTTTGAATATCGGTAATTATGAATTTCCCGCGCATGCAAATCAGGGATTCTGAGGCATCTCGGCTTTGATAGGCTATAGGATCAACAAAGATAGTACTGCAAATGTAGATTTTGCTACTTTCATTTTGCTGTCACGAAGCCGAAGTGAGTACCGGCAAACAGTATATAGTTGTAGTCCAATAGCTCACCCAAGTAAAGAAGAGGTACGGACTTGCCTTTGATTTCAACACCAACCTCACCCTTGCCGCGTTCTATATACTTTCTGTTTCTTTTATCCATCTACACTCTTTCCCTACTTCCCTTTTCATTCTCTCTCCTCATCCCTCATCATCCCTGTTCCTTTCATCAGGTTATGGCCAGTCCACGCTACCGCTCTTTCCGCTTGATCCGTCCCTCAACCGTTGACGTTGACGTTGAGGTAATTGCTTTCTCTGTGTTGTTGGTGCTGTTGGTGTTTTCATTTGTTGCTTTGTGGTGATTGTTGTTGGTTCTTGTCTTTGTTAGGACCCATTTGGTGATTGTTAAGCACTCTGTGTGTGGATCCTGAGTGTTTTTGTGGTCATTTTGTGTTGTTGGAAGCTTTTGTTGATACGAACCAACTTTAAGGTTTCAAGCACTCTGTGTGGATCCTGAGTGTTTTTGTGGTTCTCATTGTGTGTTGTTGGAAGCTTTTGTTGATACGAACCAACTTTAAGGTTGTCAAGCACTCTGTGTGTGGATCCTGAGTGTTTTTGTGGTTACCATTGTGTGTTGAATCAGAGCAATCGTTGTTTGTGCTCTACTACTGTTGAGAACAATTTTGTGTTTCAAGCACTCTGTGTGAGGATCCTGAGTGCTTTGTGGTGTCATTGCTCTGTCATTGTTTGTTGGTTTGGTTTTCTGTCTCTTTTGTGGTGGTCGTGGTCATTCGGCAATTGTCAGCTCGAGTTTATTGTTTGGAAATATTGGCCTTGTTGTTTGAGGAGGAATCTAGGCCTGGTTGTTGATACCCCTTGCACTCTTGGAAAGCCTTCACGGCAACGGAAAAGAAGAAGACAGAGTGCCGGGGGTCCGCCCAAGTTTGTCCGATTCTTTTGCCGAATCGTGGTCTTGGCAATCGGTTTTGTGATCCTCTCACCGGCTGTACTCTTTTGAGAACAGTGCCTTTGTGTAACGCGAGTTGGACGGACCGTACCATACAAACCCACGCGGTTGATAACGCGAGTTATCAGAAGTCGTAAGACTGAACCCGATTCCCGGTGGGAATCACGGTGTACCAGCCGAGTCGGTCCGTTGCAGTGGCCCTTTTGCGCGCCGGCGGGACAGAGACGCTCCTCGCTTGAACGACCGATACGTACGCGAAACACCATCGCCCGTGGTCGGAGAGGGAACGACTGTCTTCTAATTCCTTACTCTGGTAGCATACCGGGTACTAGTGTTCTGCACTTGTACTTTGGTACCTGCTGGCTATACTTCTGTTGAGGTGTAGATACGTGCTGTGCACGGAAGGACGAGGCTCATTGGTGACCTTGAGTGCTTTCACACGAGTACGACGGAAGTCAAGCAACACAGTCCGGAAGGAAACGCGCCTGAGTTAGTACGGAAAGACTGTGATTGTGGTAAGACGCCCTTTGCTGCGGGGACCTTTCGGGGTAGTGGCTGAAAATTCCTGGCCGTCTACAGGTAAAGTCGCTGTGCTTACTCGTGGCACACGGATTGCGCTCAAAGTTGAAAGACCAGCACTGGCCGATATACAGGGGTAGCGCCCTAAGGCACAAATAAAGAGGTGGTAAAGAGGTAAAGAGGAGGAAAACTAAAGAGGTAAAGAGTTGGAAATTAAACACCACGTGTCTTTGAGTAAACGCTGCAAACTTCTTATAGGGAAAGGCTTGCCGTGACAAGCGACTATCGGTCGCCGGCTTGGGATACCCGAACAGAGGACTTTGCATACTCACTGCATACGTGGTAATAGAGGTTTCAGATACAAAGGGTCTTGGATAAAACGTAGTCATGGACGATCGCGGAGGCGGAGTTCGAATTGAAAAGCTCACCAACAATAATTTCCATGTTTGGAAGCAGAAGGTGCAGCTTCTTCTCGCCCTCCGGGAGCTTGATGACTACATTGTGGATGATCCGCCTGAGGAATCGGATGATAGGGCTCTCAAATCATGGACTCGGGCCGACCGCAAAGCACGGGCGCTCATCGGGTTGTCCCTTTCTGATGAGCACCTTGAGCATGTGCGCACTGCGGCAACTGCAAAGGAGATGTGGACTATTATTCTCAACACGTTTGAGGCACACACTCCTCAATAAGCTTGCGGCTCGACGCCGGTTTTACACCGCGGCTATGGACGGTAACGAGAGAGTTTTGCAGTATGTTAACCGTGTGACACTAGCAGCGACCCTGAAATCCATGGATGTGACTATGATGACAAAGAGATAGCCATGGCTGTGCTTAATGGATTGCCACCTCGGTTCGACAATCTCATCGTTGCCTTGGATGCGCTCGGCAATGAGGACAGGGTGTTTACTTTGGAATTTGTGAAGAGCCGGTTGTTGCAGGAAGAGGAGCGTGCTCAAATGAGAGTCAAAAGGGACAAAATCCAATGCTGCGCTCATATCCAATGCCCGTCCGAATGACTACGGAGGTAATGCTAGACAGCTGCACTGTACGAACTGCGGTCATTCTGGTCACACCGCGGACAGATGCTGGGGCAAAGATGTGAACGGTAGGCGCCCGGAAGCTCCAAGGGGCTATCGTGCATCCGGTTCTCGTAGTGGCAGAGCATCTAATAATCATCGAAACGAGAAAAATCGCCCGAAAGAGATCAGCAGGCGTTCGTAGGTGCAAATGTATTTGATTCGACTGATTCTCATCCTTCAGAGATAGTGGGACAGCGTTGATGATGAAATTGTTTGCCTCATGTCACGAATTAAACAGGCCGGATTTCGGCCGGAACTTCCTCCTGGTACGCAGATTCCGCATGTACTTCCCATATGACTTACGATAGGAGTGTTTTCACGAATTATACCGAATTTCTGCAGCCTCAGTCGAAATGGGAACTAAAGCCCGGGCTAAGATTGCTGGGCGAGGTGACGTGGAGCTCACATTATTAGTAGATGGTTCTCGAAAGCGGTGTATTCTGCGAGATGTTGTCCACGTTCCTAGTTTCGAATATTCTCTCATCTCTGTAGGCAAAGCGGACATAGAAGGGATCAAAACTGTATTTGAGAACAAATCTTTGCAGATGACTAAGAATGGGAGAGTTGTAGCAACTGGAAAAATGCTGTGCAATAGCCTTCTTTATGCTATCGACATAGTCCAGAAGATACCAATGATACCTTGTACTCTGCGAAAGTCACCACACTCTCGACATGGCACGAGAGAATGGCTCATGTAAGCAAGCAGGGCATTGCATCTATGGTAAGGAACAATGTTGTGGACGGCGTGCAGATCAGTGGCTCGAATACATCCGAAATATGCACCTCATGCGTTCATGGAAAGGCTCATCGTTCTGCAGTGCCGAAGGAACGCACGACTGGTAGAGCTGAAGCGATGTTAGACCTTGTTCACAGTGACGTGTGTGGACCTATGGAGGTTTCTTCTGTTGGAGGGCACGCTACTTTGTGACCTTCACGGACGATCACTCTTCCTGGGTTACCGTCTACATGATGCAGCGAAAGTCAGAGGTCTTTGATAAATATAAACTGTTCCAAGCTCGTAGCGAAGCCCATACTGGGCGTCGCATTGGCATTCTTCGTTCAGATCGAGGGGAGAATATATGTCCACTGCATTCAAGGACTACCTTGCGAGCGCGGCACAAAACATGAGCTTAGTGCAGTGGAGTCACCTGAACAGAATGGTGTTTCAGAGCGGCTGAACCGAACACTGATGGATCTGGTTCGGTCATGCTACATGCAAAGAGTCTGCCAAAACAGTTCTGGGCCGAAGCTCTGGCGACTGCTGTATACATCCGAAACAGAGTTACAACTCGGCACTTCCAAGCCACACGACCCCGCATCATATATGGTACGGTCGCAAGCCCAATTTGTCGCACCTTCGTACGTTCGGAAGCAAATGTTGGTACACCAGTCCCGGCAAGTCATTGAGTAAGCTTGACAACCGAGCACGGGAAGCAATTATGCTTGGATATGCGGAAGCCAGCAAAGCTTACAAACTGTGGGATCCTGAATTACACAAGGTAGTTGTTTCCAGAGATGTCAGATTCAGTGAGAGCGAAACCTGCCAGTCTGAAAAATAAAGAAAAGAATCAGATGAGTCTCTCAATTAGCTCCGATGAGGATCTTGTAAGTCTCGGCGTTGAACAGGATGCTCAAGTCCGGCTTCCTACACCGGACACAGCCGAAATAACTGCAGCTTCGAGACAAGATATTCAGGGACAAGGAATGACCAGGCTAATGTTGGAAACGACCCAACGGTCGCCGAAAACGTAGGTACAGATAACGAAATCCCTGACCCCCTGAGGTGTCTGTAGCTCCTCGGAGATCTGAAAGGATTCGAAGAGCCCCAAATGCTTGGTGGAGATCAAACATATCCTTGACACCTAATGACACGGCTCTCGTTACAAATGTTGTCAACATCTCGTACCGACACGCGGCGACAGGACCGGACGCAGACTTTTGGAAGTCCGCCATCGAGTCCGAGCGAGACTCGATCCTTCGGAACAAAACATGGAAGTTAGTCCCACGTTTGGAGGCCTCAAACATTCTGACTCCAAAATGGGTGTTTGCAATAAAAGATGCCCAGGACTCCAACGGAGGCTTTTCCCGAAAATCGAAGGCGCGTCTTGTCGCTCGTGGTTTCCAACAGGAAAGGGGTAGATTATAATGAGACGTACGCCCCTGTCGTGAAGCTCACGTCAATTCGGGTGCTTTTGGCACTTGTCGCACATCAGGACCTGGAGCTGCATCAAATGGACGTTAAGACGGCATTTCTGAACGGTGATGTGGAGGAGGACGTGTACATGGAACAGCCTGATGGATTTAAGGACGCCTCGAAACCAAATCATGTCTGCAAATTTCTGAAGGCCTTGTATGGTTTGAAACAGGCACATAGGCGGTGGCACCAGAAAATCGATGATTTTCTTGTTGATGGGCTCAAATTCAAAAGTAGCACTAATGATCCCTGTGTTTATGTAAAATTTGACCCGACCTCCGACTCAATCATGATTATCCTCCTGTATGTTGATGACTTGCTGCTTGCAGGAAACAACATGGAGGCGATTGCATGGATGAAGGGGGAGCTGAACCGCCGTTTTGAAATGAAAGATTTGGCGAAGCGAGAATGGTTGTTGGGCTTGAAATTTCTCGCCGGAGATCCGAACGATCCTTGTGTTTATCCCAGCCACGGTTTGTAGACAGCGTTTTAGAGCGATTTGGAATGCAGAATTGTAGACCTGTTCCAACTCCTATGAATCTAAACACTGACGAGTTGAACGTGGATCGGTCGGTAGATACGGGTAGTGATGCTCGGACAGATGCTCCATACAGGAGCGCCATTGGAGCTCTCATGTATTTGTCTGTTGGAACACGACCTGATATATCTTATGCGGTTGGCAAACTTGCACGTTTCTGCGAAGAACCAAGAGAGAAGCATTGGTTAGCAGTAAAAAGAGTGTTAAGGTATCTCGCTGGGACCAAAGATTTAGGTCTTGTGTTCCGAGGGAATGCTGATCTGGGCTTGTCTGCATACTGTGACTCGGATTGGGCCGGAGATGTGTCCGATCGCAAATCGACGAGTGGTTTCGTGTTTCGCATGGCTGGAAGTGGGGTAAGTTGGTGCTCGCGAAAGCAAACGGTTGTCGCAGCTTCGTCATGTGAGGCCGAATACATTTCGTTAACTGCAGCAAGTAAAGAAGCAATATGGCTGAGACGTGTCGTTCGGGACATCCTTGAAACCTGGACATCGCTGGGCATGAAAGCACTTGGAATTGATCATGCTACTACAATATACAGCGATAACCAGGGGGCTATGGAGCTCGCTCGAAACGAGAGCACCAACAGACGCAACAAGCACATTGATATTGCATACCACTTTGTAAGAGATGCAGTTGTGCGTAAAGAGGTGGACTTGGTGTACGTGCCAACAACTGAAAATGTTGCTGACGCTTTGACAAAACCACTAGGGCGAGTTCAGATGACAAAACTTGTTAGACTGATTGTGATGGGTAGTAAGGGGAGCATGAATTAATAAAAAAAACAATGTGATCGAGGGGAGTGTTGAAAAAGGATAGAATGCATGCGATCCCATGGTTTTTAGTTGCCACCTGGACACGTGTACACTTGTAGCATGAAAAAGCGAGTTGCACCCTTCTTCTGTGTGTACACCTACTACACGTGTAAAATGGGCCAAATCGAAAGTTGCCTGGGACGAAAGCCCATTTTCGGGCAACTCAAAATCACGGCGCATTTTGCCATTTTTCAAACCACTTGGTATTCTGCCCTCTGATTGGCTGCTAGATACGCCTCCATACCACTCACATCGCTCCAAGTGGCGATATCTGAGCTGATCATTGTGGAGCATTCTGACACTTGGCATGTTATGGTTGGTTGATGGTTTGTCTCTATTCTAGGCTCAAAGTACTGTACCCAATGTGTCATACGTGTACTGTCTCCTATGTGGCATACGTGTACTGTCTCCTCTCTGTCGTACGTGTACAGTATTATAGGTGTCGTACGTGTACAAGTAAACAGTGGTTTCTATATTTATCCTATAGTTGCCTGGACTGGCTGCATACAGTTTACACTATACTCATTATACTGGCTGCATACAAATCACTCTTGCACAAGTATGCAGCCAAAGTATGTTGATGCAGCCACGTTGCTTTTACAGTATTGCACGTATAGCACGTAAGCTTAA
>NADL03000193.1:0-112830 GCA_002205965.3 Kappaphycus alvarezii
CGATTTGGACGAACTATTTGAGAGATGTGGGAAGGGCCTCAATGTAGGTGCGAGTCCGAATGTTCGGTTGGGGGGGATACCGCATGGGCGCGATGCATCACCAGAAACTATAATGCCAGGGGAGGGTGAGTATCCATTTATGAACGCCAGTGAAGATAACAGGCTTCATACAATTGAACCACTACAGTTTGATGAATTGAATGAGCAATTGGAAGGTCTCTATTCTTTGCAAGCCCGCGACCCATTCATGTTGGGCGTGACAGGTGTCCGGGGGTAATGAGAGGAGGCTGGTTCCTGAAACAAATGGCTGCGGGAAGGACAACGGCGTGAAGATTACGTATTCTGTCCCGATTGATGCGCACATACAAGAGGTCGGAGTACTTCGGGGGAATGAGAGTGCGAGCGCAAACTAATGTACAGATTCCGGGAAAGGATATCTGTCAAGCACATTCCGTCTCGACAGGTGTGAATGTGTATGGGGTCGGAGGCGCTTTTTGGGAATTGGAGTCCAGGCGCTAACTAATGCACACATTATCTCAGGGAGGATGGGTCATGCACAATGTATCCCATCAATTGTGCCAGTGGACGAGGTCGAAAGCGCTTCCGGGGGAATTGAAGCGCAAGCGCAAACTGATGCGCAGACTCCTTCGAGGGGGATCCGCCAGTCAAAAGTTTATATGGCTGAGCCACGAGTCAAAGGCATGGACAGCTTCCATGGCGATGGAACGGACAAAGAGGCGGAAAGTAGGGGGTTCGGTTGTGAGGCGGTAGGTGACGAAAAGTGGGTGGATGCAATGTTACGGACTGATGATGAAGATGGGACAAGTGCACAAACATCGTCGAATGGTTCAAGTAGTGGAAGTGAGAGTCGTGGGAATGACACGGCGATGTCAGTCCCCAAATGTGACATCAAGTGCGAGGACGACATTAGTAAATCACTGGACCATGTGATGAGTCTGATGGTGAATGGGTCAGATAATACGACAGACGCAGACTTGGGATTGTTTGAGCATTCCGATGGGATCATGTCGTCGCACAGGTCGGATCTGAGCAGCCCACCATTAGTGGTAGATCATGGGTTTCAAGCCCCTATTGAATTCTTTGACTTACTTTGAGAAATGCAGACTGATCAAGCAACTAACTCGAGAGGTAAAAGAAAACAGCGGGTTTGAGTGGGGTAGCTCGAATACAGTAAAACACGTAGAAGTATATCGCGGTATGAAGGTTCTTGTAACGTGGCCTTGTTTCACATGAATGCACCGCGACAAAGGCTAAAGGTAACAAACTTGTGATGGCGACCTTGAAAGACGTTATAGGGGGTGTAGTTACTGCGAGACTTTGTGGAGGTGAAAACCGGGTAAGTTTTTAAGCTTAGCGTTTTGTACCGTAGGGGATAGCAGACGTCTTCATTCCGTCTAGGAAGATGTCGGGAGACCAGACAACAGACAAGCCTCATTGGAGGAGACCACTAGCGCGGCACGCTGTCGTAAAAGAATCGATCTAGACTTTGACAATTGTTCCATGGCTCCATTCGAGACAAATTTTGCCAGGCCTGTGACTACGGCAAATCTATCCAGGTTCTATCCTCCAAGAGTAGGAATTGAAATGGGCAGTTGCCTGTCCTATGGGCGATGCAGAAATACAGCCTTGGTACCTGCTGTGCTTTTCTGAAAAGGCGGTGTTAGACTGCTAGTAAGAGGGTTGAAGCTTGGAATCCTAGAGCGGACAAACGTGACGTCGAAGTAGTCGGTACACCTGCGGCCCCTGTTGCTCTGATATCAGACCTTGTCCTGTGGATTGTTACAGGTCAAGGCTCAAAGACAGTATGACTTTCGGCGCGGTCGCGATCGCTTCAAGCAGGGCTACTTGGTTCTTTTGCCGGACGGTGTGCTCCCTTCCGTACCGACAATGTACAGCGCGATCGCCATATGTTTCCAAAGTTTTGGGGCATGATTGACTGGTTCACCGAGTTCCCGGTGCGAAAAATAGCGCTACCTGGCAGCAGTTTTGTCATCCGATAAAACTGGACGGGGAGCGCAGTGGACCCGTCCTTTCAAGCCTGGGAGCTTCATTGATTCCCGGAAAGCGCGCATGCGATCTTCATCTTGGGGTAATTACTCCATGAGCGCCAATTGTGCAGCGTTTGTCAGGGTTTTTTCTGCGTACGAAGATTACTTGAGCACAGGCTGCTGAATGGTAGTCTGCGTGACGGGCGGTAACGAGAGTTCCAGGCGAAATACACGTCGTTTGTATCGAAATACTTTGCCGGGCTACTTATCGAGGTTCAAACGACACGAGCGCAGAGGTTGTTCAACGCAGCAGTTAAAGTCAGAAAGGGTGCCGCTGCGACATCCACGCCACAAGTGAGACCCAAACCCAAATTCGGTTTTGTTCGTCGGTATGCTTGAGGGACAGGTGAAGCTGTTTGAGCATATCTTTTGTCAAGGACACAAGGACACTGCCGGCAAGTGTGCGAATTGAGGACTCTATCAGGTGGTCAAAATAGGCGGCTCCTTTCAAAGTCCAAGACGGCGGGATCACTCGCAAAAGGTAACTGAGGTTGCAAAGGCCAGCACGAATGCGCAGAATCTGAACTGTCGCTCAAGCGTCCTGCATATTCATTGCGGCCATGGTCTCAAAGGTACTTTTTTCGTACTGTTTTTCGCGCCGTAGTGCGTTGAGCAAGGTGAGAAGGCGGCTATATGCCTGAATCGTTTCAGGAGGGCAACATAACTTTGCAAATTCATGAGGCGCTGTTGGCCACGGGATCTTGCATTTGGTATGGACAAATGCAAAGTTGTAAGAGCCGCCGATGGAATCTTGGTCTCCTGCAGACTTGCGAAATCAAATCCTTGATGTCCAGAGCCATTCATTGAAATACGAGGTCAAATGACAAGCCACTGAGCGGGTTGCCCCGTTGCCGACGACGCCGACGACGCTACGAATAATGTCAAAGGCTGTGCACAGGAAGGCTGGATGTATATTGTAGCAGTAGATGGTGCACGTCAGCAACGAAGAAGAGTAGGTCTTGGTTGCCTGCAGAAATGAATCACGGGTGCACAAGTTGAAAGCGCCCTTCGGGTGGACGGACAACAGGTCGTGGTTGGGGTTGTTTCTGCATTAATTGTAGGGTACGTGCGGCAGTATCAGGATAGGGTGTCGTGGCGATTGCTTGTCGCGCGGTTGAAAGTGTGACGCGGCTGTATCCCGTTTTCTCGGGGCCTTTCCCCGGCTAGAACGTAGACCAGTTGTGTGGGCAAGTCCGGGAAAGGGGTTGGGAAGGCGAAAACGGGGCACGGTGGTAGTGTTGTAAATGGCAGGGGCGGGGTCGTGCACGGTCTGGAGCAGGGCTTGGTTTGATGTGTTTTGTTGGACTGTTGTGTGATGCGAAAGAATGGCAGAGTGTAGAGGGGGTGGGGGATATGCATGGCGGGGGTGTTCCGAGAGCATTGGAGACTGTTGGGGGTAGTATTGGTCGGGGAAGCAAGCTTGGATTCGAGGGAGTTGTTGAGGCGGATGAAAGGTGTGTAGTGACTGTGTGGATCGAGAGTGGCGCGTGGTGGCGGTTTGGGTGGCATGAGAATGCTTTGAGGGAATTGGATGTACAGGAGGAGGAGATCAACGGGTGGACGCTTTGGAATCAAGTTTTAGTTTAAAAAGAGAGACTTTTGAGGATGTTGGTGTGGTTGGCCAGTGAATATCGTAAACAGCGCGAAAGCGGTGCGAAAGGGCGAACAGCGTGGCATGAATGTCAACGAATCTAGGGGCATTGCCAAGACTTTTCCTTCTTTAAAAAGTAGTGTACTGCGTCGATCAGGGTGGTGCTGCCATGACAGGACGGCACCGTTGGTTTTGGGTATGCAAATGGAATTGCAGCAGTTCAGAGGTTTGAAAGCAAGAGGACCAGTAACGACTGGAAAGTGGCGGGGCGGTGCGGCCTTGCCAACTGCTGCTTTGAGCCAATGGCATCAAGAGAAAGCCTTTGCAAATCGCCGTGAAATGACCCACCCTACAGTGCTCTACTGTTTCTACCTTTCCTTTACCAACACTACTGTACTGTACTATACAGTACTGTACCGTACGGTGCGTTGAAATGAAAGGGTCTGTTGCAACCTATGATACCCGTTCATCGCTTGGCTCCAATTAAATTTAAATCATACGGGACAATGATATTCAAAAGCGGCCGACCATTTCGTGCCAACATTCTATAAACCCTCATAAAATTAATTTTCTTCACGGCCAAATGGCATTTGCACCACCTCCTGAAAATAGTCAAAAAAATACCGAGAGGGGACCAGGCCGTTGGCCACCTGCATTGAAGCGGCTTTCCAAAAGTTCAATTTCCAAAAGTTCAATTTTCCAAAAGTTCAATTTTTCAAAAGTTCAACGCAAACTCCACGGTAGATATGTAACAAGCCCGCCATCTCTCTCAATGATAAAACTTGCTGCCTCGCCGAGGCGTTGCTGGAAGAAACCCAAAACCGAACTGTCAACATTTGAGCGCTGTACAGTAAACTGGCAGTACTGTACACGATGTATTGTAAAAAGTCTCAATTGTAATCTGTGCATACCGTACAGCATGTTTCATCCTTCCACACGGTTGCCTACAGTGCTGCGTGTGTCTTACTGCAATGTCCATCTCGTGCAATGTCGCTCTACAGTACTACCCAACGACTATGCGTACCATAATCCTACAAATTCCAACTCCTGTGCGTCGCTCTCTGTATACCTCAGACCAAAATAACAAAGAGATAAAAGTCAAGAGCATAGCCATCTCTCGAAAAAAAAATCCCTCTGGCGGTAAGTTTGTACTTTAAGCTCGTATCACATAGTCTCTAGGAAATGTTGACGCTGCTGGCAGGGTTGGCAGCGCGAGGTCAACTGACAGCCCACGTCCATTGACGCTTTTTAACACCTGTCAACTGCCGCATTACACGATTTGTCCTATTGCTGCGAAGAGTAGATAAATTGAGAGCATACACGCTCGGGAAACAATAGAAAGACTTCATCTAGAGTTAATCGGAAATCCGATGCCTCCAATCCTCACTTTATCTAAATTCTCTCGCCAACAATCGCATCCATGCCCATTGCATATAAAAGTCAACCGCTCTGTGCACGGCTGTTGATCCACAAAGATGTGCAAAGGATGTGTTCCACGAGATCTTTAAATTCAGGCGCCGTCTGTTTCGTTGCGGTAATACGTTAGGCCGTGAATGCAAGTACGATCGGAGCGGAAATAATGCAGCCATTTGAGCAGAGCAAACAGTGGTATGGATATGTTGTTGTGGATGATTTACAGGAATGTCGAGCGTTTTATAAGTATGATATTATCATTTCCTCGTCCTCCAGTTTTGAACAATCTAGATATGCCTTGCTAATGGCATGCTGGGGGTCCCTGAGTAGTACGGAGATTGTCATGGACAACCCGATGATACAACCAACGCGTTGATAGATCCTGCCGCGAACCACACGAAAGCTGTGAAGAGGCGACAGGCGATAGCAGGGGTGAAAAAATCTAGACAAGGTGACGTCAGAGAAGGCAGTGGATCTATGCCTTCGAGGTTTGCAGTTACATCAATGCTCGAAAAGCTTGTACGATTTTCCCTTTCGACTAGTTTCTCCTTGTGCGCCACGCAGACAGCGTTTGTCAAGGTTTCTTGGTTGGTATGATTGTTTGAACAGAACCTGCAGCATGGAATCCTTCCTGCCAAGCGAGAAACGCGTCGCTGGTATAGGAATACGTTTTATTGAAGTTGGCAAGACCCGAGCACATAGTTTACTCGACGCAGTACCTTTGTGGGGCCCCAAACCCCAAATCGGTCATGCTCTCGATGGGTTCCAGGGCGAGCTGAAGCTCAAGTGTGCACACTGAGGATTCCGTCAGGTTGTCGCAAATACAGCGTGGGGCATGGTTTGGGCAGATATTTCGCAGAGTCAAGGCCAGTAGCCGGTTTGGTATCAGAAGAACGGACTTTGGATGTAGAATGTCAAGCGGACTCGTACGTGTTGAAGGAGGAGGGGAGTGTTGTAGGGAATGAAAGCTGTGGTGCATTGAGTCGGTGCTGGCGGGACGGGTTGAGGTAGAACTGCGACCGGATAGGCTATTGCAACAGGCATGGGGCTACGCATTTGTGGATTCCGCATTACGTATAAAGTGCCGAGTAAAAGGCCATACTGATTGAGAGCTGAATGAGGCACGTAGCATTCGAAAGGTACAATTGAGTCTGTCGATATTTTCCAGTACAGGTACCGACGTATGGTACAGCAAATCAGTTAGCGTATAGAATGTAATGAAGGGAAGAGGGTAAGAGGGTGAGTGCCGCTGCGTACCGTACAAAGTCGGCCTCGCTGTGATTTTTTTTGCTTCATTTGGCGCCGCAAATGTCGGTAAGGAAGGGATACTACCTTGAATTACAGCCTATTTTCCAATTGAAAATATGAGGGCTCATTGCAATCTACTTTTCGTAAAAACTGTTTACGTGCTGTACTCTGAGTGGACCATGTCCAAGGTGGTATCGCGCGTAACATGGGTGTAATGATCTGACCCTGATCATAACGGATTCCATGGATAGATAGTGCATATGTGGCTCCCGAAAAGGCCGAACGGCACAAGCCATCAATCCGTATGCTTGTACCAACAATGCATTCCGCGCTTAAGCCAGATTTCAGGGCCGAAAAGAAAAGAGAGTGAAGCCTGCCGCGCCTGCAGGCTGTTGTGCGCCTCGGTGTCAACACGATGAGTCAAGAGATTCTCAGGAGCGAAAGAACCGGATTGTTTGGCAATACATAGATCACGCAAGTTCCTTTCGCTTGTTCTCCTTTACCTCCGCCATAGGGTTGTCTGCACTAGACTCGGGACCCTTTGAACCTGCTAATCTTCGCTCCCTTTACAACGACACTCTTGTTTCCCGCCTACTTTCCGCAAGCGAAACGCAGGGAGAGGTTCAAACCGAAAGGTGGGCCAGTATACCTTGGCAGGCTTACCTCGGGTCGAGTGGGACCACTTTCTCTCGGTTCGACTCCAGCGAAACCCATTACGGTTTACACTCCCCGTTTGGTCTCCTGCTCTCGTATGAGGAAGCGGATCTTTGCGTATGCAGAGTACGAAACGTGAAATGAAAAGTGCGAGAAAGTTGTGGAATCAAGGAGGGCATTTATTGATTGCCAAAGTTGTGGCGAAAAGGTGGTATTGTTCGTTGCATAGGGGACAGTATTGAGAACAAAGGCTGTCGCTCCTCATAGTAAACTGCCGATTCATTTCGCTGTCACAATGTAGTCTTATTCGATGTGATCGCCTATACAGCAATATTTTCATAAACATTGAAATACCTCGATTATGAGGTATGGGTAGTAAATTAATTCCTATCCGAAGCGTGATGAAGGAGGCTAGCGACTAGGGAGTTGGCAGAGAGGCGGCAATGTTTGGAGATCGGGCCTCGTAAGTATATCTGAGCGGAAAACGGTGACAGTTGTCATCATATAACTAGAAGATTGAGCATCTGATGGA
This sequence comes from Kappaphycus alvarezii, assembly GCA_002205965.3. NCBI lineage: Eukaryota > Rhodophyta > Florideophyceae > Gigartinales > Solieriaceae > Kappaphycus > Kappaphycus alvarezii. Next base: position 7,508 of record NADL03000193.1, read on the forward strand.
TAGGCATCGAGGCAGAGAATCCACAAAGCACTGCAATTGTGATTCTGCTGTTTCTTTGCATAGATATCATAGAGACTGTAGGATTACTTTGTATAGGGCAGATATATCGTGTTGGAGCCCTCTAGTTACGTACCACACGCATGAGGCAGCTGCACTGCAATGTGATACACAGGGTAGGACAGGGTAGTATGAGTGGGGCCGGAAACAGGGGAGTTGAGAGGGAGGAGTGATCTTGGCTCGAGGCCAGCAGAGGATAGTGGGACGAAGAGTGCAGTTACCATTGTCAGAACACATGGCGGTGCAGTGTCCAAAGTGGTCCAGGCGTGTGTGGGGCAGGCGTAGATGCGGGGTGTTGATGAATATTGCAGGGCTGTATCTCAGGGTATTCGAGTGGCGTTGGGGAGCTTGAGGGATCTCTGGGCGTCGGTACAATTGCAGAGGTGTACGGTATGATATGGCACTGCTGCTGCGCAGCCGTGGATACTAGTTTGTGCAAATTTGAATTCATGTGAATGAATATGGACAGTTGGAGGAATTTTTGTCTTATTTATTCCAAGACTACAAAGTCATTAGAAATCAAATTTTGAATCGGGTGACAGGGTTCTGCGTGTTGCGGGGCACGACAAATGGCACACGCCGCACCTACATGAGGACCAACAACATAGCTACTGCTTTTGATAAGGGCGAGTCTTCACTCGTCCAGTAGAGCATCCGCTGGTTTGGAGGCGGTACAGTACAGTACAGGTGTAGTATTCCCTCAATTATCACTGCATGCTTGCAAAGCACTCTGCACTATTGTACTGTACAATAGAGTACCACATCATGATATCGATATCAGATCGCATGATGCAGTATTGTGTGCTCTGTACTGTACTGTACACTGTACAGTATTGCTCGATGGAACAGAGAACGAGGGCTTGAGCATCACCTTGAGCCGGGTCATCGCAACTTGGACGCCGGTCAAACGCAACTTTGCAAGACTGATGTGCCCCAACTTTATCAAAGTCAACCGATCAGAAAACCTATTTAAATTTCAGCCAGCTATATTCCCAGTTTAAATTAGATTCCCGGATGGCCGGCCACACCAACCACTGTCTCCGTCGCTTCGCCCACGTCGCCTCGGTTAAACTGTCTCCTCATCCTCCACCACCGTAGCAATCTCACATTCAAAAAAAAATTCAACGCATTGCCCCAACCCCGCCCCGAAAACAAAACCACCAACCTGCCACCTCATCAAAAATCTTTTCAACTTCTCTACACCAGTATCAATCAACGTCGAGCATTCGCCACTTCCCAATCCAAATCCCGATTGTTCCTATCCCTCCATTCCGTCCAACCACATTTTATAGCCGTTGCTCTTCCCTCTGACCCCCTACTCTACTCTCAAACCCCCTCTACCCACATCTACTTTCCGTTTTTTTCCGAAATTCAAATCTTATCACATCCGCCATTTGGTACCTGCAACCAATCCCTCCCTCCAGAAAATTCCATTCGCCTGTTTTCCCACTTCAAGCTCTCCTATCCCTCATCTAGGGTTCGCCGCCGCCGCTTCCTGTTTTCAACGTCCCCGAGTACAGCCCGCTGCACAACCACTCCACCACTATTTCAACCCCTCCTTCCCCTCTCAACTTCCCTCCACGCCCCCCCCCTCCACTCTGTTCACAGCCTCTACCTTCCTACTCGTCCTTCCTCCACACCTCCTTCCCGCTCTCTTGCTCCTGCTATTGTCAACACCTCTTTCCCTTTTCGTCCTCCCCCCCATCACTGCTTCCTCAACCGCAACAGCCCCACATCTATTCATCCCTTGTCTCCTTACCCTTGTCCGCTTTTTCGCCTTCCTCTCCTCGCCTACAGGCCGCCCTCGGTTGCGTGCTTTCGAGGGCGTTTGTGCTGTATTCCTGTCTCGTCGATTCATCTGGTTGAGCAAGTTGTGGTGTGGTGTTAAAGTTTGATCCATTTGTGTCTTCGTCTGTTTGAGCCAGTGCCTGAGTGGACGCATTGCATTGCAGCCCGTTCTGTTGTTCAAGTACTACTCTTTGTAGTAGGCCCCGCCTCCTGTCCACGCCGTTTGGTACATTTGCTCTAGAGTGCTGCACTGCACTGCACTGCATCTCGGTTGCTTTCTCAAGTTCATTGATCCGCCAAATTCATCTCTGTTTTGGCATTTTTCAACCATCGGACGGTCAAGTGCTATATTGTTTGGGCATACACTCCACCTCCTTGTTTTCTCTCACAACTGCGAGGCAAGAACAAAGTGACAAAAGGGTTCTTGTTGCCAAGGGTGATAGCATTACTTGGAGTTTTTTGTTGATTCACGTGGTCGAAAATCGCACCGCAACGCAAAAGGTTAGAATTGAAGCAAGTTGCATTTGAGAAAAAATCTTAGCATTTTCTCAGAGGCCGAGAGGACAGCTACTTGGGAAATTTGGCTTTTCAAGTTGAATCGAACTTAATGGAGGCTAGCTCCTCTCGGAGGTCTACAGTAACAGGTCGCCGTGCATCACCAGGAGAATACAACCAGTCCCAACTCGGAGAAGGGTCATTACCGTCGAAGCGTCGTCGCGAGGGGGATTTTCGTATGACCTCGAATGTGATATTCGGTGAGCGTAGTGAAGCGACTGACAAAGAGAGTCGCGTGGGCGGCCATCTGGATGCGCCTACGATTCAAGGACATCTTGGGAAATATGATGAATGATCCGGAGTTGGTAGCCTTTGTGATGTGTCATTGTAGTGGGGGAGAGAAATTTCCAGCCCATCGTGCGGTGTTGGCAGCAGTGTCGAGGTTTTTCAAGGCAATGTTTACGACTTGCATGAAGGAGCAAAATGAAAAGGAAATTGTGTTGTCAAGTTTGGATCCAAGGAGCTGGAAGATGGCGATGCAGTATATCTATCATGCGAAGGTGGATATCCATGATGAGCAGTCGGCATTGCTGTTGCTGAGTAGCGCGAGGATGTATCAGTTGGAAAAGTTGGAGAGCTTTGTGGAGAATTACTTGTGCGGAAGTGCCAATTTGTGCAATTGTTTTGTATTGCTGGCCGAGGCGGAACGTTATGATTTGATGAGGTTGCAAGAAGCTTGTTATGTGATCATGGAGGAGCAGTTTGGCACACTGTCGGCTTCGCCGGCGTTTCTGACTTGTCCCTACGACGTGTTGACAAGGTTAATAACGTCTGGGCAGTTGTTGATCAAGTCGGAGATGGATGTGCTGAATGCAATTACACGTTGGGTTGGTGGTAAGGAAGAAGAAAGGATGATATATTTGGATGAATTGCTCGATGGGATAAGGTTGGAAAAGCTGTCGGAAGAGGAACTGAAGATGGCGGCACGGAATGAAGTGGCACGAAAGTCGGAAATGTTTCGTGAGAGGACCATTGAGCGTTTGACCTTAACAGCTGTGAGCGCGAGGAGTCAGAGCACGCTGGAAAATGGGAGCCACTTGAAATTGCGCTTGCGTGATGCGCGCGTGTTTTCTTTCATGCACCTTCAACGTGGGATGTTCCGGGGATCACAAACGGATAATGATGAGATTTTGAGGACGCCATGGGCAGTGGATAAGAATGGTCGTCAGATATGGCGACTCAAGATATACCCGCGTGGCTATGGCAAGGCGAAGGGACAGTGTTTGTCAATGTATGTGCAGGCCAGAAGTGCACACAAAGGGGAGCAACTAGAATCGTTTGCTCGTTTTGATATTTTCTTGGTCAACGCGAAAGATTCATCGCAGACGGTATTGTTTTCTTCGCAGCATGAATTTACCGAGAATTCGGATCATTGGGGGTTTCATCGCTTCATGCCGTTGCACCGGTTGACGGATCCGCGTAATGGGTTTGTGGAGGAGGAGACGGATTCTGTTCTAATTGGTGCCAATGTGTACTTGCCGTAATTACGGTGGAAATGAGAAGAGTTGTGATACTCGGATGAGGAGAGGGAGGACGACGACGGTCTGCACTTTAGCAAAACAAATCTTGGCGTACAGTAAGTAGTAAAATTCATTTGGCCACCGTGCAGTACTGTACAGGTACAGCCTTGTACAGTACAGTACTGCACTTTCGTGGTATTGTTCTAAAGACTTTCTCAGGCGGACCGTGTCAGGTCCATTGCAAATCTTAGTTACACCATCTGGTCGTCTATGGGGAAGGCTATCGTGTGCTGTACACCTGTGCACGTGGCCGACGTGGACTACCTGGCAGGCAACATGCATAGAAGAACCTTTACTGCATTAAAAATCGAGGGTCCAGTGCAGGATCCGAACTTCTTGCTAGCTACTGTAAGTGCTAACCGGATCGTCCACGTCGGCCACGTGCATAGTCGGATCCTGCAGTAAAAGCTTCTCATTCTCGAGTACTTGGGTGTGTGTGTATTCTTTACGGGATTTGGAAAAAGAATGGGGAGAACATGCTGAGGGGGATTACAGAGAAACTAACATGCGAAGGGGCATGAGAGAGGAACTAATCGGAAATGCATCTGGTAAGAACTTGACGCGCTTGCAACCCATGCAAGCAGAACACAAAGCGCGTGATTAGGAGGTGCAGCTCCCATTGGGAGTGGTGCCTCGACGGGCAGCGGCGAACGTAGAAAGGCGCCGGAAGAAAGTCTCACCCTCGGCCCAAGGGCACCGAACACATCAATACCAACAGGAAGAAGCCGTATATCGTTTGTGTGGCAGACTAGACACTAGTGCGTGTGTTTCGCACGTTCAGCCATTGAGGCAGCTGCGCCGCCAGATAGGGCACACTGGGAAACGAGAGAAGTGACCTGTAGATGGGCCACTGTGACATCCAAAGCGATATCCTTCGGGTCGAGGCCATATGCACCAGGGATAAAAAGATCTATGCCAAGGGCGGACGAGGGAGAGGACGAAGGGGGAAGGGGAGGAAGCAGATGTTCAAGAGAGGCAGAAATTTCAAGCTCCTTACAGTAACGATGGAGAGCGTTACGCAAGACATTGTGGCGACGAGTCTGCCCATCGTCGTACTTACAGGTGAGGGCATGTTTGCCCAGGGGATCGACCAACGGGGCGATGTCGTTGGAACGGCGAGCACATACCGGACATCGATCATGACCAGAGAAAATCGCGCGGCCGAGACGTAGCGAGATAGCCACTATCCAGGCTTGCGAGGACAGATAGGTGCCGCGGTGAGGGAGCGGTAAAGTTGAGAACGCGGAACAGGAGGACGACTCACGGACGGAAATGAGGCGACATCTGTCGTGGTCAGAGGATGAACGGAAGATCCGATTAAACGTCAAACTGTGAAGCTAAGACGAGATAGAAGACTGGAGCCGTTCGCCGGGGACCGGCGTTTGACATCGCTGAAACAGAGAAGTGGGCGACAGGGAAGCCGAAAGATCTGGGTAACGGGTAGATAATAAAGAGATCGCGGCCCGAGGCACTTCCTCAAGGTGTAGGTCTCCCGATAACGAGAGCAGATCCGAGAAACGGCTGAAAACATCAATCGTCGAAGCCGCATAAGCGGACTCAGGGATTGAAGAAGCGAGAGGAATGCCGAGACCACCGTAGGAAATAGGAAGGCAGGCTTGCTCCCATTCGGAGTCGGTGCAAGGACCATGAATCTGTGCGAACGCCTCCCGCTGCTTCCGGTCGAAGCTGACGGCCAAAGCCGTAGATTGGTGGGGGGAGAGAGTCTGCAGCAGATAAATAACCTTACAAGCGCTCGCACAGAAACGGTGCAAGTGGTAGGCCATTTCGGCGTCATCGAAGGACTGAAGACAGGAAAAGTGGTAAAGTAATTCATATACTGTACTATACAGTATTACGTATTGTACAGTACTCTCGATGCGCCAAGACAAGCCGTTCTTTCTCAGCCAAGCATTCCGTTCCCATGCGCGAGTTTGTCCTCCGCATACCCGGCCGTCCCTACTCCGCCGACCTGGGTTCCTTCGACCCGCTTCCCCTCTCTGCAGAGCACACCCACGTGCAAACATACCTCAAGGATGTTCAGCAGGGGGCGCCGGCCAAGGCACACTGGAACGACGACGTCTGGGTTCGTTGCCCAACTCCAAACAATCACACCGTTGCCGCAGTGAGGAACCGGATACGCGCCCTTGCATTCCGCAAAGGCCCTGGCGCCGCATTCCTCCTCGCCCATCCCACCACCGACACGGAAGTATCGGCAGTACACTGGAAGACCATGGTACGTCGCTACCTTGGACTGTCTGTCTACGATGACTCGCTCCTTCCGCACTGTCAGCATTGCAAACGACCCATGGACAGGCTAGGAGACCACGCAGTAGACCTATGTCCTTCGGGTTTCGGTTGCAAACAACGGCATGACTCGCTACGCAATGTCATTGCTGGCCGTGTCGCCCGCACAGCCAGCGATCGTGTCCCGCACACCTGTGCACGTGGCCGACGTGGACCACCCGGTTAGCACTTAGCTAGCAACATACTGTAGTCGGTTCCTGCACTGGACCCCCGATACTAACTGTAATTAGTGATGGCCAGCACTACTTTTTTTGAGAAACCCTTTTTTAAAAATTGTACGGTAGGTACAGTACTGGTAATACATTTTGAACACAATTACAGTACAGTGCATGGCAAATTTAGTGCCCCTGGGCAATAGTGCACATACCGTAGTGGCACTAGCAGGCAATTCCAGGGCCCCTCTGTTGCCAGTGCCCCTAGTCGCCAGTGCCCTTTGCTCGCCTTGGTCGCCAGTGCCCCTGGCGAAATACTGTACATACGCATTGCACTGTACTGTTACAGCTTACTGCGTAAACAGTAAAGCACGGATCAGGTTGCTTGTCACACGAACACTGATGCCTCTCTGGACCTGGAGACCAGGCCATGGGCACTCTATATAGACTCACGAGGTGCTGTAAACCCACTACTGTACTACCATACTGTGCACTAAAATGAATCAAATGCAGTAATTGAATCGAATGCCGTAGTTGCATTTGACACGAATGCATTAATGCAATGGTCCGATAATGCAACTGTCGCTGTACTAGACTGACAACACACGTGCACATGCCACGTACTAATTGAGCCGCAACATTCGTACCTTGTGCACTCCTCGCGTATATCACCAGCAAAATAAATATCAACTTGAAACACACAAATTCAAATAAAAAATCGAAACAATCACGAGACAAATCTAATCACACGAGGCATAGACTCAAGCAGTATTCCCCGCCTCCCCTTCGATTCCAAATCCAAATCCGCCCTACAGGCCAACTTGAACGTCTGCGGTACTAAATGTGGGCTGCTTGCTGAGTTGACTGCTTGCGATTGCGCATCTCGATTCCCTAGCTGAAAATAGACAAAGGATGGCTATTTTCCAAGACTGAGGCAGTTCTGTGTATTGAAGAGTCTGAAAAGAAGGCAGTTTTTAAAGCGATTCAAATTTACATCTGTAAACTGTACTTGGTATGGTCAGAGTCATAAGAATACACCAAAAATTTCCAGGCACCTTACTGTATTGTAGCCATGTAGCTCATAGTACACTGTACAGAGTATTGCGCATTCATTACAAGAAAATATTGCGGCAAATCTAATACCAATAAGTTACAAATATGTTTAAGCTGCTGAGTAGTGTCCAATTTTTACTGAGCATGCGACCACAAATGAGGCACTAATTGAATCCAGCGCCAGTTACGGGGCTGCTAAATAGCGCTCCTCAAACCTTCCATTCGTCGAATACATCCATTATAATTGTTTAAAGCTAAAAATATACCGTGCAATTTAACGCCTAAGAAGGGCGACATACTGAGGTATTACCACCCTGAGTCTTATTTGACTCTCAAGATACTTTCATGGAGTTCAAGTAGACATTGGGGAGTCAATATGTATTTTATACGGTGAATATTAGAACATTACGTAGAAATTATCTCTCTTACATGTGCGACGGAAAGAAAATTTGATTTTAATATGTATAATTCAAGAAAATAAAAATTTAGCCTATTCAAAACAATTAGATGGTAGCATAGCATCGCGAGTCGAAATCATTGTTCCTACTCCTCTAGAGAGTAACTATTTGTATCCTTTAGTCAATATTAGGATTACTTTAGAGAAATTTTCTCTAACTTTAGATACTCAAAGTGGATATAATGTAAACACAGCTAGCATATAATTGAGGTAGTAATGTTCTGAATGTCATGGAAGTGAATCCAAGTACCGAGTAAAAATTAATTTTGGTCGTAGCCAATCTTTTGTATGAGTGATGTCGCTGGAACGCAAAAATAGGTTCCGATGAAGGATTATTGCGCTCGGAGTCCACAAAATACATGTAGGAGGCTATTAAAATATACGTTTACCTAGGAGTAAGGAGAAAATAAAAAATTTACTTTAGTCGGGTGATTTAACGGCTCGTTCAGTGTGGTTTATCGAAGACCTCATACAATAAGAATGGACCATCTAGCGAGTGTTTGAAGAGACTGAGGGCTTCAGGATACATATAGAGAAGTTTTTAAAGCCATGGAGACATGAAGCCGAAGAATATGTTTCGACTTCCATTTCGGACGCGTAGATGAGAATACCAATTTGTCTGTCTCAGCACTGCGTGTGTGAAAAAGATATTATACAAAATTCGAATCACACCAGAGTTCCAAAATGTTATAGTAGCAATACGAAAGCAGAAAAACCACAATAATGTCCTTTCTGCCCTTGCGTTGGAACATAATTGATGTTTGCTAAATATGTTTCAATATTAGCAAATATGTTGCTTCTGAAATCATCTTGTGAATGAGAGCGCAACTTTAAACCAGGATTTTTAAGAATTTTTATGCATATAGGGGCCTTTTAGATTTCAGATTTGTTCCCCATCCGATAAAAACAGTATAAAAAGGCCCCAGTGATTAAATTTACGTGATGAGTCAACCATAAAATTTTTGTTTGATAACACAGTAAATAATTAACGGAAAGTGTAAAATATGGTGGGAGATGACTACAACAGAGAACTGAAATTTCTAGCACGTTAATAAACTCTAATGTATTGCATTTTCTTCTGCAGTCGTTCTGAACTAAAGCTTCATAGCAAAAAGCGCCAAAGAGACTACAAACACAGCAGCTGCAACATTTCAGCTCTATCATAAGGGTATGGTGTTGTTATTGATGATATTTGATATGCATAAGTTCCTATTGTGGACTTAATTTCTAGTCAAGTATATTTGAATTTAGCTTACTTCCAAAAATGCAATGTTTTATACTCCAATAATTTTTTTTCCGATAATGATGGCTGCTTCACCATTTATTACGGCTACATGATTTCTGTTAAGCTTTTCTGGGTCTCCTAGTTTGTTTAATGAATACTGTAGTGAAAGAATGGGGATAGTTTAAGTCGTGGTTAGAATATTCCAGAGAATTTAAGTGAAATTCAAATGATGAAATTGAAACTCAATTCTCGAAAACTAGGACTTAAATAGCTATAAATACTTGATTTATTCCCCAATTTTAAAATTTTAGTGATTGTTGTTAGTATTACTTACATGAAAATATACAATATATACGGAATTTTGAACTGGGGTCACTTTGTATTTAATAAGGAACTGAAATTGACCTATAAAAATTGCTCCATTCTGAAATGACAACTGAGCGTCCTCTGTGAATGCGGGACCGTCGTTTCAAATTTACGCTTCTGGATATCGTTAGTATTTGTTTTTTATTCGTCCAGCGTTTTCAATACTATTCCGAAGAACTTCTATCATCGCCCCTCTGCATGATCCATTCCAATTTTAGGTATAATACATCGATTCATTTAAGTCTTAATAATGGCATAATTTCAATGTACAAAAAATGTTAATACAAGTGAGTAAGAGTCCAATTTTACCGAATTTGAGTTTCAGCAAAATTAATCAATACCAAACTCGATTTTTAAACAGCAGAACTTCTTTTGAGAAATTTCATAGATTACGAAGAATATTTTCAGTACTTAGTTGTTACTGAAGATCTTAAACTGAAATGTTCAAGTTATGCTTTATTTTTAGCAAGAAATATATGTCAGGAACGCTATGGTTATTTTACATTTTATACCACTTAGATGTTGAATTGATTGCAATTGGGACCCATAAGGTGTTTTTACCTGGTATTGCCATCTTGGATGACATCATCATCAATAAAAGGCTTTGGGGCATCAACATAAGTGAAGTAGTGGATGAAAATTATCATCAATAAAAAGCTTAATAAATAAATTAAGCTCAATAAAAGGCTTTGGGACATCAAAATAAGTGAAGTATGGATTTAGGAAATCTGACACACTAACCCTTTTGCAACAACCATCGGGTATTGAAGCTCTTGGAACACTTTATCAGAACTTTTGTGGTATACTTAAGTGCAAAAAACTTCTATCACCTCTTTCATTGGAGGACCATAAATTTCAGGGTAGTTTTGTGTAGACCTGTATAAAACTTTAGGAGAGATCGAAAAGGCCTTAAATCTGCAATTAACTAAAGTTTTGGTTGGTTACTCAACATATTTATAAATTTTGAAGTTAATCAACTTTAATCTCTTAGGTAAACCAGAACATTTTCGATATTAATCTTAATACTCTAGATATTATTTGGAGTTTTATACCATTTAATGTTTTTTCGTCTTAATGCGGTTACATATTTTCATTTTTCATACACTATTTACACATAAGAGTAGAATATTTTTCATTTAAATAATGAATAGGGTTTCCTCAATTTTCGAACAGTGTATGGAGAGAATACATAGCCTATTCGCTTTTTTAAAAAAACTCTTATAGTTCAAAGCAAGAACTGGGCGCAATCCTATCGATTTTAAGGGCATTTAATCAAATAGTGAAGTCTAATTTCTAAATTAATCTTCAAGAAGATTAATTTAAAAATATATGCAAGAAATTTATAATTATCTGCAGAATGTAGTCAATGCAGTTTTGCTGCTTTGAATTAACTGAATGAAAGCCTGAACCAGAAAAAAAGCTGAGTCCACTTTTATTTTTATTTAATTCAATTTTAGTGCTTCAAAGAACATCTTGGCTGCCTGAATTTTCCTAAAGTACTGAATTTTAAATAAATATATCTCAGCTTTGAATCCAGCTAAAATATGTAGAGAATATATCGGCAATTCATCTTTGAGTGTCCCCGGTTTTTTATTTAATGAATAAATGGTTTATTCTGAGAAAATTTACTCAAAAATATCATTGAAATGATTTTGTAACGAATTAATCACTTCCTTTATTCTATCGAACGGCTAGGACTGCACAGCTGCGCAGTTCTAATCTGAATCATTTGTTCATGTATTTCGATATGTTTTACGGTTTCTATTCTGCTGACTACAACCGGATAGAGGTATCCAGTATCCCACGCCTGCTCAATACATAGCGATACTCTGATATGGATCATGGTTAGTCATTTGATCGCGATATCTTATTGATACTGCCAGCATGTCAACAAACGGGAGAGGCCATGATGGAAGATAGGATCTCAGCTCGAGAGAATGTTTTTGGAACTGTCCCATGTTGTGTCTTAGATAGCTAAGGTCTTAGAGTGATATATATGTTATAGCTAGTAACTCACTAAGAGAGATCTAAAAAGACAAGAACAATACCTCACATCATACCTACCCCAAAACGGCTAACTTCGAAGTTAAAGCCCTGTCGCAGAGACTATTAAGTCTCCCGACCGGCTCGACAATTCCAGATCGTTGGTAATGTATCATTAATAAATTGCGTAAATAAAACCATACATACAATTAAAACTCACTTCATTCATTCAGAGTATAAGAGAATTTAGTCAATCATAAAACTACCACAGTAAAGCTATGTTTTTTCTCCACGCAAATGAAATAAATTGAAATGAGCATAATACTAAAAAATTGCAATATGGATGGCAAAAAGAGAGACATTTTGAATATGTTAGTACGCTTATTATTTTGAATCTCTCATCTTAAAGAAATAAATATGTTATATTTTCCTCTCTATTCCCTTGTTTATTATTTTACATACTGTTGTAGTTAATATTTTTTTCGAATTATGAAACGAAGACTTTCATCTCATAATTTTTATAAGAAATGAATAATGAGTCCTAAACTCCATTGACCCTACAGTTGTTACGCATCGATCACCATTTTTCTTGAAATATTCTTCAATATATATTTACATCAAAAGCGAGGTGATCTAATGTTTACATTTCATCAGTGTTGAAGCTTAAAAGGATCATGACACGGTACAGTATTTTAGACTCAGCCATTCATGTTTTCGGTTTTCATTAGTTTCTGAGAGATATAATTTTTATGTCTAAGACGAAATCAACTTCCGATGTTTCAATTCGATTGCAATCAAAATCTCATCTCACCCGAGTTACTAATGAATACGATAGACCACTTTTTTCCTAACCAAGACATAAATGGTGCTTTTTTTATTCGCTGTTTAAAAGAATTGTATTACCAATAGTACTGCTAATGGTGCTGTTTTTCGTTGAATTTATAGCGTTTCAGACATCTAGATTGTGTTTGCGATCAAATTTTTCTCCTTATCGCTTTTAAAAAAATTCGGGCTTCATTTTCTGTGGATGTTGTTCATTATAACTTCTGTGATTCCGAAATTTCAGATTGATCTTTCGGTAAACCTTAGCAATTTAGCCCCTGACAAACTTTCTTGATAATTGGTAAGCAGAAGCTTTGTATCATTGCCTTAAATTGATTTAGAAATACAAAGACCACAAATTTTGTTTTTAACCTTCGCTAAAATCAAATATGTGAGATGTGTTTTGAACATGTGTTTTGGACATCAAGAATAATCAATTGTCTTTCTAACCTCTAAAAAATGCCTATATATTCATACATTTTAAGTTACTTCTTATGTTCAATGATATCATCCTAGTTCCCTACTGTATGGTTGAGGACTGCATCATGAAATTTAGAAATTAATTTTCAAATTTATCACATTCAAATAGCTATAACTTTTAGTATCCCCAAATTTCCTGCAACAAAATTTGTATTCATTAAATATTTCAGGGTCCTCCTGTCGGCACTAATCGATGCCCCTATGATTTACTACTGGACCGTTACAAAGTACAATAATTAGTATATCTCCTTTGCAAAGACATGGTTTCTTTCATTTAGCGTCTTTTGGTTGAATAGAAATTAGAAAGAAGGATGTCTGACACATAAAGTGTAAGCGGCAACGGGTATTACGAATTTTTGGTATATTTGATAGGAGAAAATTGGCTGCGCTCATAATATTCTTACCGCCAACGACGAAAAAAGGGGTTTCGCGATCGATAGAAGTACTACTATATTATAGTTGCTGCGAAAAAAGGAAGAAGAAAAAAGCAAGAGATCAAGGGACCGCAGGTTTACACAGGGCTATCAGACTTTACTAGCTATCTTAGGAATCAAAAAGCAATAACAAACTTATCTGAGTCCCTAGTAGATTTTAAACTTTTGTTCTACTTATATGGACGTGAATTTGTCTCTAGCTTGCTTCAAAGCCACCAGAATATCTTTTTATCTATCCTATAAGTAATTTCCAATAACATAAATGTCGCTTCCTACATTGAAAATACCAAAACATGCATTCGAGAGAAAACTTTGGACAAAGATGACCAAAAAGAGGTTTAATTCATTGCAAATATATGTGCGAGACCACCATATTCCCCAAATTTCAGCTCGAAAGGAAATCAGTTCACTATATAAGTAGGATTATCAAAATTGCAGTTGACATACCTCAGAAATTTGGCGCTTATTGCCTGCAATCACATCTACAGTCTCATGAATTAACACAGCCAAAAATTAATTAAGTAAACTAAAATTAATTAAATAATTCATTTAAATACAGAAATTTTATAGGGAAATAACTCTGTGTTATTTTATTCTTTCTCCGTGTTTGAAAACTTTTAGAATACACTCAATCCTTTCGGGTAAGAATGAAATTCATGAGTTTTTATTGTTTTTCATTTTTTTTTGTTAAAATAATTCATCTTACTGTTAATATAGGCTTCAAATGGTGACAAAGTCATCTGACTTCCACTCTATAGCTCCAAGTAGTGGTATTCTGTACTAACTGAGTCAGTAATTTTTTTTACGGGCCTATTGATATAAAGTTGTGGCTAAGAAAACGCTTTGCGCGTAATAATTAAGAATTTTAAAACACTGAAATAGTATATTTAATACGCAAACATTTCCAAAGGATGACTGAAGAATGAAAATTTCGAACAAAGGCATTGATAAACAGAAATGTGTCACCGTATGAAAATTGCAGTCCAGAGGCTCCCGAAAACATGCGAAGCTGATTACCATGAAATGAGCAATTAATTTCACATTGTTCCTGTTCTTTGAGATTTTCAGAAGCTAGAAAAAGATTCTTGAACTACCAAATCCTGTGAATGAACATAAAGAAAATTTAGATAGAAGTATTCGGTACTTGTTGTAATTTCACATTCACGCCCACTTTTGAGGGCACTTTTTCCTGTAAAGGGTACACATGTGGATTTTTCACCGCCTTTCCTTGAACTAAAGTTCATTTAACGGAATTTTGAAGTAAATTAAGAGTTCAATTTGAAAGATGAGAATAAGGCTTCCTCATCTTCTGCATTGCTGTTTGGAGCACGAGTCTATCACAGCAAGCATGGAACCAAGGTGAACTTCGTCCATTGCGTCAGACTCTAGTTCCTTAAGTTTACTTCTTGATGGGAAATAATGAAAAATTTGCTGCATTTCACAAAAAATGCGGTACCGATGCGGCAATGTATGGAGTAGTACAATCCCGCGGTATATTGGTCCTTAAATTCCATTAATTAAAAGGCTACAGCAGAAAAAAGTGCACATTTTGAAACAAATAAATCCAAGGAAAACATATTTTTACTACTTGTTGAGAGATATTATCATCTATGGTCTTAAATATAGCGATATTGACTAACAACAGTAGAGGATGGCGTGTTTGTCTTGCATCTTCATTTTAAATTTAACCAAGGCTTAATCATGCACGATTTTATCCCAAACTACGGGTAATGTATTTTATTTTAAACGTTTTTCGTATATATTATTCAGTGACACAGAGATATTATACCCTTTTATGGGCCGATATAAGGCTATTCGCCTTTAAAATCCTTGTTTTCATCTTTAATTACCTGGAATATAAATGGAGAATGTTCTCCCTACTTTGCAATGCGAAATGTTTTAATTTTTAGAAGTATCTTTAGATATCGTAATTATGTTGTGGCAGAGCTAGGAAATATTGGTTTTTCTTGTTGCAATTAGTAGAACTCAGAGGTTCGGATTCTTTAGTAACAATCTTCGCCACGCTGAATAAAATTATGAAAAGTAATATTTTATTGCCTCCGATGCATGCTCGGAAACCAAACTGCATTTTACCAAATACTTTAATAGGTCTTTGGGATTAATCTGAAATTCTGCTTACTTTCCGCGTTCTCGAAACGAATTTTTAGATCATCATTTTTAGTCAATGCCCTCGGAATAACGAAAAATAGGATAAAGATTCTATTTAAAAGTATTCACGTCCAGAGAAGTAATCTGGTGGAATACAGAAAGCCTGATAAGTTTCTTTGATTACTGGAAATATTTTTTTTTGCTCAAAGAGCGTCTGTGCAGATCACATTTTGTAGTTTCGGTTATCCGCAATTATACGACAAGAAAGCCTTCATTAATTTTTCAAGCTTCCCTGAAACTTTATTTTAACAAGAAGAAAGGTGTAAAATCGAGCAAAGAAATTTTCATTGACCGTAAAATCGCAGTCGCCACGCGCCCCTCTAGGACGAAGAGGACCACACATATTCCACGTGACATTTATTTTAAAATGGAAATGATTGGGAAGGACTGTTAAGATATTGCAAAAAAATCACAAGTACGCAGCTATGATAGAGATATACTAGCAGAACGGCAGATGTAATGCTGAAGTCGTTGCAAAACCTCTTGCACAAGTTCAAAGAGGAGAATAAGCGGAGTTGGTTGACTACGATTGGTGCAGATATTGGGGGGTACTTCGAGTGTTAGTCGTAACTATTACTCAAGATATGAAGTGTAGTCAATTGATGTGTACTAAAAATATGTACACAGTTGAGACTCATTTCTGCCTCAGCCCCCGCAAATTTTTTATGTTTTGGATAGCGGACACAAGTAAATTGCCCCTGTTTAGAAGTTGAAAATCTAAATATGGCAAAAAACTATACATAATATGAGACCTACTCGAAAGCTGCAATAGGGACTACAACATGAAAGAAGGACCTAACCAGAACATGAATATGAATTATGATGCATGAGATTCTCTTGATTTATTTTCTACCTAGATCGTTCCTTAAGCCAGCGTGATCAACTTTTAAACTTCCGCTGATCATCTTTTACTAGATATATGCGAAGTAAAACATTTCTGTATGGGCGGGTTCATTAGCTAAATTCCCAGTCACCATAAAAATTAGACGCGATAGGTTGCATACCATTGCGGATCCACAGGAAGAGCAAAATGGGACTAATGACATCGAAATGGGACAAGAAAGTGCGGCGGAAGCCACTCATATGTATTTAGCGATAGATTCATGACAGATAGTTCTGCAGAAGTCAGAACTATCTCATAGATCTCCCATTTAAAATATATTAAAAATTTGATTAATAGCTGGAAATTTGGCCCCGCAAGAGTTAGAAAATTTAGAGCAGAAAAAGTTAATATAATGCAAGACTACTTCGATGTATAAATTTAGCCATAATTTTCAATCAAAAATCTTTCTTTCTCAAAAAATGAGTGGCCTTTGTAACTTTTGTCGTTTCTGCACTACATACCTCGGTTGGTTTTTCGGCTTGTCTTGGCTCTCTATCTGTGCACCACAGCACATAGTTTATCTTGCGGCCCGAGTTTTTCTCTTTGCTGCCTGCCTCGTCTCCATGCTACATACCTAGTTTTGTTTCACGACCCGTCGCTTATTTCAGCAGTACGGGTAGACCATATCACATTCTTCTTTCTCTATCTACCCACCTTACAGCCTTAGACCACGCCCACCCTTTCAACTATTTACCTCCAGTGGAAATCTATCGTTCCTTCTTTCGTCGCAGCATCGAGATCAGCCGAGGCGATCCCCTCGTTCGCAAGCGCTGTCTCGACTAACAAGAAAACCCTGATTCAAGTTTCGTTTAATCAATGAATCAGCCACCGAATCGGACGGCCAGGGTGTTGAAGTTACTTTAAACTCTACCAATCCAGACGTTTTCGTCACCATTCCTCCTCCTCTTTCGAAAAATTCCTCGCTCAGCATATTTTTGTCCTTGGAAAGAAGGGTGATTCTGCCCGAAAATCGTCGAAGAAGTCTATCAAACTTTGCTCAAAGCCTATTCCTACCCTATCCACTCGGATTGGGAAGGCCAACGATGGACGTCGGAAAAAAAGCCGGATGCTTCTGTCAAATTTGTTGCTTCGATTTCTATTTATCCATCTCCTGCTCCGTAGAATCATGTCTTGCCGAATAATTCTCCATGAAATCTTTGTAGTCTCCTTTTTCTCCCACTGCTCTCCATCTTGCTTGTGCCCCTCCACCTGCAATGTTTTTGACTCCCCTCTCCGTCGGATCTCTCACTTTGGTTCCTCCTTCTCTTGCTCCTATTTCTCGATCTCCATTCCCTGTAACTGGATCCCACTCAAAGTATTACTTCCTTTATTGCGAATTTTACAGGCTAAAGTTGTTCGGAGTAAAGCAGGCCCAGAAACACAGAAGAGGTAAGAAGTGTCGTATCTGCGCCGAGAGGAGAACATCTATTACTCCGTGTGTCTGCTGCAATCGCCTGTTCCTGACAAGGCATGACCGCAAAAAACAAATCGAGCGTATAAATAAGTAAAAAGCATTTGAAATCACTGTGTATCTCCTTTGGACAATGAAAGTTTCCAATCCACATCTGAGAATCCGGAATGTAGTTTACACTCACATTAAGGGAAGTTAATGACTGCCAGATGGAAAAAACCTTGGAGACTTCTTCAATAGCATTATCCTCATGGAAGGAGGCAGAATGTAAGTCACGCGCCTTTATCGGTCTGGATCTCTCTGATATACACGTCGAGCAGGAATAAAATGCCAGCACCGCCAAAGTCATGTGGTCTCTCATTTTTGATGTCTTCGAAAACACAGTCATTTAGACAAGTTGGCTGCAAGGCTTCAGTTTCGAACTGGAAAGATGAAAGTAAATGAGAAATTACTTCCGTTTTCCGATAGAAATTGTCAGCTTGCGGCAACTCTGAAGGCAATGTAGGTCAACTTCGAGGATAGTGAGATGGCCATGGACTTATCAAGTGGAGTCTCTCATCGCTTTAACAGTCTCATCTCAGCACTCGATGCTGCTCATATTGATAACTACAAAATTTCGTTCGATTTAGTCCAGAGTCAATCCCATCAGATTGAAAAACTTCATGCTCAACGTGATCATGATGCTCTGAAAGCCTCTAAGTCTGCAGCACTTCTAATCGAAGAGCCGCTGAAATTAAACCGAGATTCTTCTACAAAAATGTGTGTACACTGCGGAAATCATCTCAAATCAGTCGCTCTTTCAAAAAAATTCCTCCACTTTGCTCCTGTTGGCCATTTTACTCTAGTTCGTCTAGACAATGCCTCTATTGGCGGAAAGAGACTCGTGGTTTCACTGAAAAGCATAATCGACGAAGAATTTAAGGCCCTCATCCCTAAAGTCAGGCTCACTGGAATGATTCTCATTACGTTAAAACCGGATCTATTCCGGACGGCAGTGGTATCGCGAGTTCCAGATGTCCAATCAATCTTTCCAAACAGACGAGGGATAAAATACAGAATACTAACGAATCAATTTCAAATTATAGTTTTGGTTATTGATTCAGGATCCACTTCTCATTTAAGGCATAGTCGCTCAAATTTCACTACATTCAATCTTTCTTCAGTCCCCTCACCACTGAATACAGAAACTGACTCCTCAGCGCCCGTCAAAGGATCTGCAGATGTGATCCCTACTATTTAACAGGGTTAAACGACAGTCGATGAATGATGAAGATTGTGTTGCACGACTAACATTTCACTATCAATTGCTTTCAGTATCTTTCATTGCAGATCTTGGATTAACTCTCATTTCCATAGAAATGGATTGATTCTTTTTGTAAAGGTACAATCGGCTCTATCATTACCACAAGGATAGTTTTTAAAGGGTTTAAAACTTTGGATATGGCCCAAAACTCACTAAAACCTGCTATTTCAGAGGTAAACTTGCTTTTTTCTCTTTCATTATGACACAAAAGATTTACACATGTCAAAAAATGTGCGATCAGGTCAATGGTCAGAAATAAGCCGTATAGCGCATTACGTTCAAAGAAGGTAATCGAGAATGACTGCTGCGTTGGGTGTATCTTCAAAAATTCCCATCATGTCCCCATTTCTAGTACAAGCTGGACTCGCTTTGAGAATCTCCTTGAGTAAGTTCACTCCAATATATTTGGACATATTGAGACCCCTTCGCTTGGCAACGGAAAGTTTTTCGTATAATTTAAAGACAAATAATCCAAATAGACGACCATTTGTACTCTTTTGCACAGAGCAAATGTAATGGAAAAATTCAAAAATACAAACCATTCGCAGAAAAACACACTGGTCAATCTCTAAGGGAACTCGACGGCCACGAATTTAATGCCAAGAAATCCGCTCCGAGAGAAGACCATCCCTTTTTCAAAGTTTCGCGATCTCAAAAGGGTTTGTAGCGTCTCTCTTCCGCTTTCAAAGATTATCTTGAGTCAGAAAGTACTCAAAATCGAAAAAACTCATTCCATACACCTCAGCAAAATGGTGTTGCTGAGCAAATGAATCGTTCAATTCTCAGCTTCGTCCTCTCGATGGTGCATCATAAGAGTCTTCTCAAACACTTCTGGGCAGAGAAAATCTCCACCGCTGTTTTTCTTCTGAGCCGAGGAAACTCTCGGGCTGTACCAGACAACTCTAGCCCACATTTCTTTCGGAAAAGGGAAACTCCAAGTAGATTCCATTTGCAAGTATTTGGATCGCAGTGGTGGTATAATTTTCTTAAAAAAGACCTCAGAAAACTGGATCCGAGGTCAAAGAAAGCCCTTTTGATGGGTTACTCCTCTAAAAGTAAACGCAAAAAGCTTTGGGATATCGAGACAGAGTAAATGATTGTATCTTGAGTCGAAATATTCAATGATTATGTAAATTCAGAAGTTCACCGTACTACAAAATATCTTAATAATTGTACCGAGCACGGTATTTTCCCGTCTGAGATAAGTCTTCAGCGGGAAATATTTACAAAGAGTCCCCTGCAGCAAAAGATATTGAAAAAGTAGATGTAGCCAGGAAACTCATCAATTATCTCTCATTTCGGTATGATTCTTACGCACTCTCCCCTCGTCATTTATATAGAGTATCCAGGAAGCGAAGTAGGTGGTGTTTCCTAGCTCCACAGAAAATACATACTTCATTTCTAATACTTACACCCTTCAGTTCTGATACTCTATTGACCTCCGTACGCATCCCTGCTTTGTACGGAGATGCTACTTCTCCCGAAAACACCGATTTCTGCATTTCTGGAATCTAGAAGGAAGAAAAATCCATTAAAGAAAATGTAATTTTCAAACTCGTCCCACGGAAACCAGTAATGGATTAATTTTTTATCGCTAAGTTGTCTGGGTGAAAAAGTAAGTTCACCTGAAACTCGGCATCGTCTCCGAAGGAATTAAGCAGTTTCTTTAATTGGAGTACGACGACGTGTATGCTAATGTTACTGTAATTTCTGTTTTCCACATGTCTCTTTGCTAGATAAATCTCCTCGACCTCGAATGTGATAAAATAGACGTGGTGACCGCATTTGCTAACGAAGAATAGAGGAGAAGACATATATGGAACTTCCATCCGGCTTTCGTGATGCTAAAAATACTGATCAAGTTTGCATAATTGCAAAAGCTTGTACGGACAGAATCAGGCTTCAAGACAATGGGCTGCCAAAAAACACGACTTTGGACCTCAAATCAACGATAAGAAAGTAAACAACATGAATTATTTCTTTATGTGCCTAGTCATGGTAACTTAGTTTCAATAGTTGTCCTATAGGACGATGATGTATAGATCACAGGATCCAACAAATCGGAATTCGAAAGATTCGAAATTTAGTTGAAAAGGGTTTCGTGATGAAAGCACTTGGTCCATCCATTCGAATCAAGTTGGTGAAGTTTCGACTTGAGTTGGGGATCGTTGCTCCTAGCTTTCTTAATTAAATTTTAATTGTTTCAGACTGAAGGGGCGCTATTTTGATCACTTGTGGTTTGAATAGGCGTCTTACTGTACATATTTTTATTGCTTCTGCTGGCAGCTACAACTAACATAGAGTGTTAAAGATGTCTTTTTGTGTCGTTTACTGTAAAACATAGAACTTGACCGCTAAACTTATGCACGTACAGTACTGTAAGCGTGAGATGACCTTCTTTAGATCCGCTCAAGCTGCCTTAGGGCTGGCCTCCCACCGTCGTCCACATAGGTTCCGGAAACTTTCTTCGGTAGTCCGGAGGCACCAGTGGATTAGCCTCGAGGTCTATAATAGCCCTAGTTTGCCTCAATGTTCTGTCTAAGTAAACTACTTCACCGCTTTTCCTCCTCTCAACTCTCTTCCTTGGTCCCCCACTCTTTCCCACACTCATTCCCTTTTTCAATTTCCTTCTCTCACTATATCCTTCTCCCATGCTCCTCGCTCCATCTACACCTTCAGTATATCAGCAGCGATGCCAATTTGCTTAAAAAAGCGAGTGAGAAGGTTGCTAAGGACGTAATGCAAGTGGTTCGTCCCGTTCTCGTAGTTGCACATCACTGCATGTTGTCCTCAGAGATCCGAGAACAGCGTGATGTCAAAGGGCACCAAGAACACACCGTATAACGAGTGGCTTGGGAATGGCGCGCTACTAATGCGGATAGCCAGGGCAACATTAAATGCAAAACAGGCAACAAAAGTACCGCTGTGGGAGGAAGAAGGGATGAAAAGGAGGATGTGCGCTCAAAGAGGAGCTGTGCTCGGCCGGGTGCCGCTACGGACAAGAAAAATCTGTCAGGCTTCGAAAGCATGAGTTCAGTTGTGATCGCAGATTGGAGACTTACACTAGGGAGTGGCTAAATAAAACGATTGAAAAAAGCACTAGCCGCTAGTGACAAAAGCAGCTTCGGACGGCGGGATTATAGGAGCAAGATTGCAGACTACGGAATTTCTTCTGAGTGGAAGCCATAATTAACGGCCAGCAGGTCGGAGATTAGATCATATCATGTGTTCAGATAGGGTGAAAACTTCTCCATTAAAGAGTCAAAGAAAGAATGAGGAGCGAGGACAAAGAGCAAGGGACAAATGAGATCCTATTACTGATTTCTACCGGCACTACAGATGTTGTTCGGACAAAATGGACTCTGTAAGGTCACTATAGCAATACTGAAGCTAGTCTGCAACACATGGGAACTTATGATGTCTTAATTGAAGAGCTAGGTTCCGGTCTAGAGGATGAAATTTTTGAGGAGTAGAATCATTTAGTTTCTTTCAAGTATCTTTTGTCAAAGTTTTTGTCTCCACATGAAGTTTTTTCCTACTTTTTATGGTGGTTTTAGCAATTTAATCGAGATTTAATGTTTAAAAAAGTCTGGTAGAAAGAGCAGATGATAGGATAAGGCGACGATCTCAACTTCCTTACAGAAGCAGGGTGGAGCGTTGCGGATGATGTGTTGTCGACGAGTCATGACGTCTCTGTTTAGGGCAATGTGGCACGCTAGAGCTACACGTAGAAATTTTTTCTAGCTATTAAGTGTCGTTACCTTAAAGGTTACTCGCTGCCGAATAAGGAGGGGTCTGCTCACTCTGCAGCGAGTTCTATCAAAACCCAAGACAGTTTCAAGGTCATTCTAGGTGAATAAGACGAACTCACCCGACAGCACCCGCTTCCTTTCAACTGGCTCCCCGTTTTGGTAAAATGAACCGTTTCAGTTTCCAATTCCTCTGTCAACACTCAAAAATACACGTGGAGTTCGAATGACTAACGCGTTGTCGCATAGAACCTACACGCGGAGACTGAACTTCTGTCTCATCGGCGATAACCTCCAAATGAGCATTTAGCTCCCACTTTCGAGAGAGCTTTGTGAACCCAATAAGGGGTTGCCAAACTTGAAAACCGATTGAAGCTATGTAAGAATCTACCTCGAACATCGTTTAGTCTTAGTGAACCCCATAAGAGGTTTGCCGTAACGGTGAAAAGGTGACTTGTCTACCAGCTGATGGTCATACTGCGTTCTTCCTTTTTCTTCATGAAGTGCCGTAGTTCCATACACATACGGGATGTATACAGGGCAGCAGAAACAAGGCATTGACCCAGACCAGAAGTCGGTACTTGTGTCCGCGGTCGTTTGCTCGACAAATCATTAAGAATTCATCAACAGTAAGCAAGAGATTGACGACATTGGCCACCTTAATATGTGCAGCGATCGCGCGTTGGCAATGGAGACTTACAAAACATTCCAAGTCTTTGTGTAATCTTCCGAGTGCCTCTTGGAGCTTACCAATCTTGATAATTTTCTCGGCACGAGCTTGTTTAATCAAGACTTCCCCGGTGTTTCCATGGTCTTGTTTCGTTAAGCCTATGAGGTGGTTGCCCAAAGTTCGTAAGAAAGTTTGCTGCGGTATGATCATTGTAAGAACTTCAAGGGGGCTACGGGCCACACAATTGGGGCAGCGCTCAATTGAATCCAAGCGGGTCTCAATAGGAACGGAGGTCACGTCTGATAATGTATGCCCGATATGGAGGGACAAGTTTCAATTCTGCTAGCATTGCTCGAATTGCCGAAAGGATTAATCGCATTAGCAACTCTACCGTACCACTGGCCAAAAGTAAGCTAGCAACGAGGAACTTAAAGACTATTCGATACAACTTAGCGAGATGCTCCATAACTTCTTTCTTAAATTAGTTGCGTTAATCGACAAAACAATGCTTGGCGTTGTAAATACTCCTTTTCAATGCGCAAGAATCTCAGCAGTATGTGATGGGGGTAAATCTTGGGAAGAAGAGACTCTCAGAACCAATTACCTCACGAAGGAAGGTGTTGCAAGCGACAAAAGTGCTACCCAAGCATAGTCGAACGAGCAAAAAGGATTCGGTAGGGACGAAATTTGAGAGGAATACCAAGAGAGTATAGAAGGAATAGGGTCTACAACTGATGCTTTGTGACCAGCGTCGTAAAATTGGGTTTTTGGTGTGAAGTTCACCCTCAACTTACTGCCACTCGGAAATTTGCTTTTGGTCTGCCAGTTTGCCTCACCTTTACAACAGGGAGCATTCAAGTGGTTTTATATAGACGTTTGGCTACACGTAAAGTCTCAAACAAACATACTAATAAACATAAAATAAAATCAAGGGAATCGTGTAAACCAGAGATATTATTGGAAGATATTTCATCAAGTTACATATCTAGGCGCTATACCCATGCCCGCCACCCATCAGCCAGAGGTGGGAATAAATGTGGCCATTAAATAGAACTTTCAGAATCACTCTTAGTATCGCCCAGAGCTTGGGAGCATACCTACATCCATCGATGACAACGTGTCATAAAATAAAAAACCCTTTCAATTTTCCGCACTCATTCAAATTACAAATATCATTCAAATTCTTATGCTGTAAAATATATATTGCAAATCCCGATAATTTATTCAAAATTTGTCCTCTTCTGAATATTTTTTTGGGTCAATATTTAGTGCATATAACGCCCTCCCGCTCAAGACGATCGTCCCGGCTCGTCTTAATTGCTCCTGGTGTTCTTTTGGTAGGTCTATCCATTTGTAAGGGAGATTATATGGTTGACGAAAAAGATATGGAGGTAACTGATTTACGGTATGGTGGGAGAGTGTGTACCGTGTGATAAAAGGCTCTGCCCTTGGTCCAGAGTTGCATGTATCCTACTCATGGCCTCATAGTGATCTCTAATGAGCTCTTCTTGTTTCACTTCTCCAAACATTCCAAATGTTAGATAGTAGATGTAGTATGCGAAAATTTCCGGCAACAGGTTAAGAAACGGGTATCTGAAGGAGAGAAAAATCGCAACATAAGCATCGAGTGTTCACGAGTAAGGTGCGCCCCGTGAATGCTTTGGAAGCACATGCAGATACTAATCGCAAAATAGGAAATTACCTCGGCTTCTCGAGGGTCCTCAGTTTTTTCGCAAAGCCAAAGTCTAATTGGTAGCCTTGAAATAATTAAGGAGGTATAGTTTCCCCTTGGGAGACCAGGTCGTGTTGAAGGTGATCTCCTTGGTAATCTTCCTCGTCGATCTAGACGCCTTTCCCTCTTTGATGCTCCGCCTCTATCACTGGATGGTCTTGCTCGTATTATCGTGAAGGTCTCGGGAGTATCTTAGTCCTCAGAAGAGCTCCTGTTCCTTTGTGGAGAAACGTAATGTCCCCATAGGGTATATGGGACCAGTCAATATTCCATATCCGGGGGTAATCTGTAACTTCTCAGTGGCAAATACTGGTTGTTCTTGAGAAATATTAAAATAGGGCGGATAATATTCAGATAGGTTTGCAATAAGTCTCCGGTAGCTACTTTCAAATACCTTCCTATAGAGTGATGATATATTACTTCCTCAAATCATGTCTCTGCTTCCGTGAGCCTTACAATTTGGAATGAAAACGGAACTCTTAAAAATAGTTTGTAATCTTCTCCAGGTAGCAGTGGGCAGCTCAACGTACGGAAACATAGGCATTCATTAATTTATAAATGGATAATTATGTGGAGGTCTTAACAGCCCCGCGTAATCGAGATGGTCCCAGGCTCTTTTTCCTCCCATAGCAATCATTCTATATTTAAAGCTGAGGATGCATAGTGGTTGCACATAGTCCTTTGTGAGAAGAAATTCTTCAGGTCCTGATGGTAGCAGACGAGACGAAGTGCATGGATGGACATGCTTGATATCTTCTCTGAGCTTGAACAGAGCTCATAATGCGGATTTCTTTCCTCTAGGACGATGCAAGAGACCGAGTACTTTGTTTGTAAGGCCGGCCTCTTCACATCTTGCTGCATTGATCTTCCATATATACCAAGTACTCTAAAGACGACTGAAAAGATTTTGACTGGAGGCTCTGCACCCTCCTCATATTTTTTTTGTGGTAATGCAAGGTTTGATCTCCAGCCTTCTGTGGCCAGTAGTTCGACTCTCTACTCTTGTCATTGATATTTTTGTTTATATGTCTCTCTTTGCAATTCCAGAAACACATTAGTGCGAATAGTGAGCGTCCAATTTTCCCTTTTCTTCGAAGATAGCCCTATAACACTTTTGTAAGGCATCTCCCCACTGAATTCAATTCTCCGACATAGTTTTCGATATTGCTCGTTTGATAATTCCAGACATCCTCTCCACTTTGGCGCTAGGCACAGGAGCGTATGCCAGAACAGTCTTCAACTGAATCCCTTTCTCTTCGAAAACGCGCAACAGTGACGTTGGAGTAAAACAAAGGGAGTTATTCGAGATGATCCTTTTTTTAGACTTAAAACTGGTCAATTACTTCTTTTTCAATGAATCTCAGGACCACTTCAGCATTGAAATCCTCAACTGCAATTGAAATTGGCCTTTATAAGGAGATATTTATTTCCCGAAGAGGTTTATCTGAATAGGTCGGCAAAGTCGATTGAGAAGGTCTCAAAAAGACCTGAAACTAGAAGGTTTAAAGTTGTCCTATACTTTCGTATCGTAATGATATTTTGGCAGTTATTGCAGATTATCAAGAATTTACAGACGATCTTATGGATACTGGGCCACCAGAATCTTTCTGTAATGAATTGCATGGCTGTTTCGAGATCTAAATGCCCCAAATCATCAGGGAAAGTCCTCAAGATTTTCATTCTTTCTGTCAAAGGGGCTACTAGTCGAGGACTTGCTTCAGTGTGTTGGAGAAGTTTTCCCTTTCAGAATGTAAAAGCATTTTGATTCCTGTGTACCCAATTTATGTTTTAAGACCAAAGTTTACCATTTCTAGTCCATCAAGGACTTTCATTAGTCCCTGCTGACAAGACTCGTACTCGTTGTCGTTCGGCACCTGCACCCAAGCAATTCTGACGATGTCCTCGGAAGCTTTTTCATTTGGACTCACTGGATCCCTCAAGCGGGATAGGTAGTCAGCAGGCTATTTCTTGCGTCCGGGTCTATACACAATTTCAAACCGATATTCTATGAAAATATCAACCCATCGAGCCAAGCGGTGATGTACTATCTTTGTTTTGAAATGCCGTCTTAAGTGCCTGGTGATAAGTTTCCAAAACAAAATTTTCGAGTGATAAAAGGTAGACGCGAAAATTTTCCAGTCTGCAAACGACATCTAGTGCTTCGTTTCGCAAACTGGGTATTTCTTTTCCGCATCATTTAGATTACTATTGCGAATTGAACAGGGTTTAGTCTTCCGTTTTCATCTTTTTGGGACAAAACGGCAACCAGAAACCGTTCTGAGGAATCTGTCTCCACAACAAATGGTCTCTTGAAATCTGGATATATGAGCATTGAGAGACACATAGGTTATCTTTCAGCTCCTCAAATGCAGTTTTCATTTCCTTGTTCCAGTAAAATTTTCCGTTCTTCGTAGTGCTGGCATGTAATGGTGCTGCAGTCTTGACGAAATCTTTGATAAATCTTTGGTAATATGAAGCCAGTCCTAGGAAGCTTCGAACCTCCGTCTTTGAAGCGGGCCTTGGTGCCAACTTGACTTTTTTCGTTTTCTCTGGATCCACTTTAATTCCCTCTTGATCGACGATTAACCACATAACTGAAACAAAAACCTGCCAAAAATCGCCCTATCGGCTCATTTGCACAGCCCCTTAGTTTCGTATAAACAAGAACAGTCTCCCCCCGTCATTCACCATCGTCAACTAAACTAGAGCCCGCTGTCCAATTTTCAGATTTTTTCATGGCCATTAGGCTGAATGATTACGAAAACCACTGTAACATTGTGGACTGGTAACGGGCTGGGGACCGAGTTTGTCGTCAAAATTTGGACGCTGAAGAATTAAAGAGGAATCAGAGGAGGCGAAAGAAACAGAAGAGCTGAAATTGCATGAGACGGATGTGAAGATATCCGAATATGAGGAAGAATAGGTAAATACCTGGAAGCCACTGTTCTAAAAAGTGGAGCAGCCGTTTTAGAGATCAGAGGGAATAATAAGTGTGGAATCATAATCTAAGACTTCTTTGTTGAGAGGGAGGGTATTTGAGCTTCCTTAGAAGGTATCTGAGGATTTCGATAGATCCGAAGAGACTATATATCATTCTCGGCCACTCAAACAGATTTGAAGCGACTGCATCGGAGATATGCATACGTTAGAGGAATGGTTTTGCGCTGGTGTGGAAAACGAGGATTGTGAGCACAAAATCTGTATATTTGTTTCTGCTGGTGTCAATTGCTAGCTTTTTCATATCATAACCTTCCATTTGATGTAGTTTTTAGTACTTCGTATGTTTTTCGAGACTTTGTGGTTAGATGAAAAGTATATATAAGCTTAGAAAATCGCTTTCTGTAGGAGGAGGTAAGTTATTTGGAATATTAATGCAAGGGCACATTGGAGTAGTCTAAAAGTTGAAATTCAATCTCTACTCTAAGAAATCTTTCTGTTCAAGTAGTCACTGAGAATAGGTGATAGACTTTGTGCATTACATACTCACTTTTAGTCTCTCGAATGATCATCGTCCTTACTCGATTATTGTCGGTAACAAGACTATATTTAACTAGCATTTCGTCGAAAAAAAGACATCCATTCTTGAAACATTGATTGTGACATTATTATTCTCGGCGATTTACTGATATTAATCCCCTCAAAGTGTTAAAAAGTGCTTTATGGTTGCCCATATATGCGTGATTCCACAATCTGATGGCGACAAGCTCTCATTAGATCAGATGTGGGCATTTTTTCTTAGTTATTGTAGCGATATAGACGTTTTGGCCAATGAACGAAATCCGAAATGTGAGTCTTGTAAGTGCCACAGTGTCTGGACATTTTTTCTCGGACGATGTGAGTCAAAGGCAACAGTCCGGATGTTGAGATGACACAGCAGCAAAGCAATGGTTTTCCGTCCATAATTCTGTCTTGATTGCCGAGGATGTTTCTAAGTAAACCCGATCTTTAGCACCAGAAAGGTTTGTTGAGATCCCAAATTACTACATACTGTTACGAAGAATTTTACTTTAGCCTGTTTGGCTATCGCAGTACTGCGAAGAAAGTTTTTCCAAGCCAGGAAACGGGTCCGAGGCAGCTACGTGGATCGCATTCGACATTTTCTATGAGGTGGCTTATTTGAGTGAGGTACCGACAAGGGAATGACTTGCACTTTGTGCCAGATCTCAATCAATTGTAATAAACTGCATTGGTATCTTCGTAGGTGATTACGGACTTGGTAGGTGACGATAAGAGGAATCTGTAAGCATTTTTGACTACCAAACTGGAAGCTATAAATGCGAGAAATGCCATGCCCCGTATGTTTGTGAAGCCTATAGCAAGATTAGGAGCAGCATTTTACTTATGCCGGGCTAAAAGTAGGAGCTCTTTTAAGTTCCCACATTTAAGCACGTCTACTCTAATAATTTAGAGATGCAGGCATCAATTAAACCTCAGAAAGTTTTCTCTCTCACGTTTGTAACAGATTGAAGCACGACTCGTTAGGAGAATTTAATACTGCGTACCTTGAGAAAGTTTTGAAAAAGCTTGAAACCAATTCGTTTTTCTCCATTCCTGAAAAGTTTTCAGGATCGTCATCATAGATTGGGAAATGGGCTCAATTTTTAATTGAGATAGATAGGAACAAATCAATGTGAACAGAAATATTGATGCCAACTGTCTAGTACGGATTTCCTGAAGCGACAAAACTGATACTGTTATATATATATGGGAAAAGGGGAGCAAAAATGTAAGTGAGAACAGGAATATACACGGAAGAGCCTGGATTGCCGCTTTTAATGGCTTTCTGGAGTAAATAAACGTACTTGAATCATTTCGTCGCTATGAAGTTGATTTTTAGCATTGATACTACTTGCTTACGTATGTTAGCTGTATTCTGACTTCCATGAAATCTTCCATGAATTTCTATGAATTCCATGAAATATCCAAGATAAGTGAACCTAGGCAGTATAAATGGAATTTTATGATAGCATTGGAGGCCCAGTGCCAAATTCCGAAGCACCAGGATATGATTTTGGGCAAATATTTACCCCTAAAAAGACTACAGCACGTATTCCCAAGATGAATATAGGTATATCAGCACACTTCAAAATCACTGTTAGAGAGATCAAAACACAATCAAATGTCCGAATACAGTCGTAGCCCCAGGGTAATTATTACAGGCTACTTTCAGCCGCCCGCGATGGAGAATAGACTTTCTGAATATGTAAAGGACCTCAAATCTCTTCAACGAACCTGTTCGAGTGCATTGCTTTGCGTAGAGGTTTCTCAAATCTTAATGAATTTATCATTGTTCTCATGATCCTCCACATGCAGCACCTGTATGCCCAGATTAAAATATCCGCTATTGTACCATAACAGGTCCAACTGGTCCCCTTAGCCTCGAGGGCTCTCTGAATTTCTCATTTTTGTCATCCTCCTCTATTTACTCATTTCTTTAAAAACATTACTAACCACCAATCACAAGAAAATATATATCCTACCTTCTCTCTGTATATTTTCTAGTACGGGTTGCTTTGGTGCACCTTACACAGGTCATTGATATCCTACAGCTTTCCAAGTGACTTTTCGATTATTTAGTAGGATCAGAGGTTCTTACTTTTGGTAAAGAGTGGAGAGGGATTTGGAAGCTGGCCTGTTGACAAAACGTTTGATGTAGAGGTTGTTCTATTTCAATTCACAGGCTTTACAGCTGTTTCGATTATGCCCATAAATGACCACATACCCTGAGAGTATTCCTCTAGTAACCTGTACCAAGGATATGCACTGTAAGAAAACATCAATGCAACTTGTGCACTGTACCCAAGCACCAGTGTAAAACATAAGATCATACCTCTTTGTACCAGACATATAACATGGATCAATCGTGGCTATCTCACATGGTTCTCGAAACATTTTGCACCAACCAATCAGCAACTACTTTAAGCTCCTTCCCAATTGGACCAATGGACTTTTTCATGATGTTTATTGCTGTCGTTACACTGAAGGCTGCTACATAAGCTTTCAGAACCTTGTAGTTTGATACCTCTGGGGCCGCTTTTCTAGAATACCTTTGAATTCAGTACCGTTTGCTTACAATTTATCTCTGCTGGTGTTGAGTACTTTTACTATATAAACCATGATCTGATGTTCTGTTCTCTTTACCAAAAGCGTCAACCAAGAGTTCAACCATCGATTAACTTTTGTGCGCTCAACACCCCCCAACAGCTTTACACGAATCATCTTCTGTAAAGTACTGCAGATTCATAACCCTTATAAACTTATAACCCGGATACTACACACCTTGCTGTCATTGCAATTTTCTCTGCAGCTCTAAACACAACGTTTGAACCCTTTGGTTCACTTCTAATAGCTACGGGCGAGTTGCAGACTAGGATTTTATATCAATTCTTTACCAATAAAACATTGCCTTGCTATCCCATTCCACCTGAACCAATCTACGCCTTACCTCTTGTCAAAGTATGTCACTCGTGCTGAATACAATTCTGAAAGCGATACTTAAAACACAGTCAGGGCTGTCGTACGGAAAATCTTTGCATTCGATACTGCTAGACTGCCCTTTCTTTTAGCATGTAGCTATCTTTACTTCTATATGAAAATCATTTTGGAGCTAACGGGTCAGCAGTCTGAACAAAACATTGAAGCAAAGTTCAACCCAGATCTGTTTCTGTGCGCTTAGCACCCGCATTGCAGTAGCATCGCATGTAAGCCGTGCAGCATTGTGTGTTTTTGCAATCCACCAGCTGGGACGAAATATCTACTAGATTTATGTCAGCTGCCAGATTGGAAACAGAGACTAACCTTGTCTTTTCATTCTTAACCTTACTCAGTAAACCACGGTGTCGTTCAACAAGAATTCAAGTGACCGTCCTCCGTCTACGTCAGAATACGTCTCAGAAGACCTTTCCCACTTCCGTTCCCTGGCTACCTCGCCATTCGTACCGATTGGCAAAAAAGTAGCTCTAATAATGAGAGTACCATGCTCTCCGAATTCGCCCAACGCATCCCGGAAGAGCCAAGAAACCCATCAGCGGATCAACTTTCCTGACATTTTGATCCTTCCTGGTGCAGGTTCAAATTTCCAAGCCATCTCTGGTATCATTGTCAAAGAACCCCGTACCTCTCTGTGACGGGCAAAGCCGATTCCGTAACCCATTGAGTGCGAAAGTTCGGGCCCTCGGAATGCCAAGGACGAGCAAGAATCCGAAAAAATATCCGTTTCATTGAAGTCATTGCCAAGTCACCCGCTCCGGTTGGGCCCAGTCCCTCGAGTGATGGACATAGTCGCTTTAAGCACTCGTCGCTACATATTCTATGGTTTTCTATCTTCTGATTGCTGGATACAGTTTTTATTGGTAAGAAACCTAAACAAATTGATATTGAACTTACAATTTTAAGTCTGTATCGCCATCAAGTCCTAGGAATTACAAGCACCGCAAGGCAAGAATCAGGAGAAGGGCTACTGAAACCCCATGACGTGATTTTTTTCAACCTGTACGTCATAAAAGAACCCTTTCGTAAGTAAGCGTTGGGAATTTGAACCCGCTATCACTTCACTAGGAGCTGCTTACAGTCAACCACTAGGTCACCAGGACCGGAATTTAAACAGGTGAAGAGAGCAAATCAGATTTTAACGCACATTTTCCCAAAAATAATTGCTGGCATTCTGAAGAACTAGTTCGCATTTGGCTTCGCATCTTGCGTAGCTAACCCGAGAACCATCTAAGCGACTCTCTAGTACTCCACATGTTTCATAAATCGTGTACACGTACTAACAAGTGTACACGTTTATTTTCAGAAACTCTTCTCCGATACCAGGCCAAGCACTATTACTGCCTCTGTGAACCTAATCACTATGGATCAACCACAAGTCACCGTAGAATATTTTCCAAAACTGGTGCATCAGCTGCAGCAGAATCTCGAGAATGCTAATAACGAGATTGATACACACATGCCAGAGCTTTCTATTGCACCGCAAACGGTATCTCCTTTATAATCTGAACTCTTGAACGCCAGAATTCAAGCCATTTCTTAAATTAATCCACCTCTTGACACTCAGCCTGTCCCGAAGAAAATGAATCTATAATCACTCGGAAAGGACCAATTGGATGCTGGTATTTTCAGATGAAATATCTCGGAGAAAATGATGGAAATGGATCCCTACACATACCACTCAGCTACCTGGCTGACAACGCACATGGGTGGTGGATGTTCCACTTCAGAACAGAAGAAGAGAAAGGAAAAAATACTTGGCAGACACGGAATGATGCTTTGACCCATCGTTTCGAAACATAGAACAAAGAGAAGATCGGCCGGCAAAAGTTCGCTCTCTGGAAAAAAGTCAAATATGTTCCTGCTCTCAACGAATATTTCAAAAAAATATACTGGAAATCCCCGTATTGGAGTTAAAGATCAGATAGATCTTAAACCTAGCGATTTAAAGCCCTATCTGTGGAAGGCTTTCTGCACCAAAGAATAGGTCAGCCTCTATGACCTCATGAGGGATATCGAGCGAGTGGATTCAGCCTATCGGCGTTGAAGATCCGGTAAAAGCCCAAATTCTTCCAGATGAAAGAATGGAAATAAAAGTTCTTTTGATGAAAAGAACAGTCCAATTTCAATGGAAATTGTGAACATAGAAGTGATACCGGGACTGAGAAATACCGCTCTCAATTTACAAAAGCTTGAAAAAGAAGAACTTGAAAGACGTATGTGCGAAAGTTTCTATTTCAGGAGCAGACAGAAAGCTCACATGGCCCAGAACTGCCCAAGAGCCCGGAAGGACGTATTGGAGGTCCCAAGTCAGTCCTTTGCATTAAAAAATATTGGAAATCCTAGAATTATGCGAAAACTCCCGCATTTTTTCACTAAAGGATCAAAAAGGAACAATACTATCCACCATCGGATCGAATGAAAATTTTATTGAAACTCTCTTTCCTGCATTCGAGAGAAAAAACAAGACCCCTCTCAATTCTAAGGATAGAATGGCTGGTGGGTCAGCAGAGATTCTTATAGATCCTGGTGGTGAAATCCATTTTTTCAGTTAATTATTTGGTAAGTTTCATCAAAGAATGACCAGAAATTCCCGAAAGCTTGCTGAGATGGGCATTGGAGCGGACCAGATACTTCAAGGATTGATAAAATCTCTTATTGTACAGATAGCAGTTACATTAAGCCTTTGTACTTTTCGATAAGGCCATTGAATCGTAATCATGCATTTTTTGGGGAAAAATTATCCGGAATTTCGCACGAAACAAAAAACCAATTTCCCTAGTAACGAGATGATATTCGAGTATAGGGGAAATTAAGTCTAAACTCTTGTTGATGGTGCCCTGATGATTCCATTTTATCCTTCAATACTACAATTAGTGATTTAGATAATAAAAATGAGCTATTTGCAGTTTTACTTAGACCTTTACATTATAGTTACCCGTAAGCACCAGTGTACCTTTGAGACGAACAGAAGATTTTGGAAACAATTTTTGATGTATTTCCAGTAAAGCTCTCAAGAGTTTTGCCACTGAGCAGGAAATATGAACTTCAGATAGAAATACGGAAGGAGCGAAACCACAGAAGAAAGCATCTATAGAATTTCTGTCAAAGAGATGCCAAAAATCCGAAAACAGTTGGACGAACCACTATAAGCCGATTTTATTAGACACGTTAAGTGCTCATGGGGAGCTCCCATTCTATTCGTGTACAAGAAAGGTAATCTTCTACGAATCTGCGTTGATTACAAATCCTGAAATCGGCTTACTGTGAAACGAAGCCATCCCTTACTAAGAATTGAAGACATTTTCGATCAGTTTCAGGGATCAAGGTTTTTCAGCAAAATTGATCCTGGATTTAGTTATTACTAGACTATACGAAACGAAGATGCAATTCAATTTACCGCCTTCAGAACAAGATACGGGCACTTTCAGTTTTTTTGTTCAAACTTTCGGACTCACCAATGTCCCAGCAGCTTTCATGAACTTAACGAATGAAATTTTCAAGTGCCACACAAGTGCCACATATAGTAGACGTATTTCTGATCTTCTATTCGGATAACATTCTCATTTTCTCTACAGTAAGGCATGGAAAGATCGTTTGCATCGTATTTGAACTGTCCTCGATATCTTCAGAAGAGAAATTTCGCTTGGATAATTATATAGTTGACTTATTTATCCCACGGAAGTGGAGTAAATAGAACAAACAATATCCCCAAGCGGTATATCTGTTGATCCAAGTATGGTAAGTGCAGTCATTTAATGGCGAGTACCAATATATAGAAGAAACGTACAGTCTTTTCTTGGTTTTGTCAATTAGTACCCGGTGTTCATAAGAGGATTTCCAATGCTCTCTATTTCTCTGATAGAATTGAATTAAAATGTCAATTTCCGATGGCCCACCCCGGAATCGGGCTCAAGATGATAGCTTCAGAGAACTCAAACAAACACTTTGCATAGCACCAGTTCTCAAACATTTCGACGCCATACTGCCTATTTACGTAACTAAAAATGCGTTATAATATAAAATTGGCGTAGAGCTAGAACAGGAGGAATCAAGTTCAAGAAGACCGGTCGCTTTTGGGTCCAGGCCTCTTAATGATGCGCGGCCCATAAAAGGGACCTTTTAGTCATTGTATATTCTCTTAGGTAGTGGAGACACTACCTTTAATTTATTCCATTCTCCGTTGACTAGTACCACTATGCCCAAAGATACCTAAAAATCTAAGAGCACTTGTCGCCGAAACAAATGACATGGCTGGAAAGATTAGTTAATTCCATCTCAGGAAAATCAAATGTATTGTCGGATGAACTATCGAGGCAACTGCAAGATGCACCGTCACCTGATCACCGGAGAAATTCATTACTCCAATAATATATTACCACTAAATCCTCAAAAAACCAGCAACATTTCGAGCATATAACTTACGAATACTGAGCACGTGGGGTGGGGAGAAGTTCTGACTAGGAACGAGATCCTCAAACCCCGTCATCAAGTGTCGAAAGCTCCATTTGAACGTCTGGGGACTCCTTTACTTAGAAAAAAATTCTATGTACCAGAAGTAATTTTTATAGCCAAACTCCTTCATGGCTATTATCGTCCGACCAGCACGGGGCACCTAGGAGTAAGCAACAATAGCAACAAAATATCACCAAAGTTTTATTGCAAAAGTTTACGATCAGATGTAATCCGGTACGTTCATTACTTCCATTACTAGAGAAGTAGAACAAACAAAAAATAAATAGCCCACAGGTCTTTTGAAATCATTAGAATCATCGAAAAACAAATAGACCCACATAGCCATAGATTTAATCACACATCTCTCGAAGTCGAGAAGTAGAAAAAATGGCTTTTTGGCAATCTTAGACAGATTGTCTATGAAAGCCACAAAAGTTCCAGCGAAAACAAATAAAGATGCTCCTGAAACGGCTCTTCTGTTCATAAATCATTTATACAGACATTATAGATTTCCTGAGAATATCATATGTGACCGAGATCCCATTTTCTTTAGCAATTTTTGGAGAAAATTATTTGTTCTACTAAGAGAAAATATATTTCCTTCTTATTCATGTACACATTAAAATGGTGGATGGGTGAAAATAATTAACAGTAAAATAAGAGATATGATTTGTTCTCTCGTTAGCTTCGACAAATCGGATAATTACTTGGTAGACTTTGAAGCTGCCTACAACTCTTCTGTGAATGTAGCCACAACTCTCTCACCATTTCCTCAATTATGGAATTCAACCAATAAAAGTACCGTTAGAGATTTTAGCGTCAAATAATCCAGACGCAGCAGGTTTCCTGAAAGATATGCAAGAAAAGCTAAGGAAACCTCAGAATCAAATGCAAAAATTCAAGGAATCTACAGAGGTTGAGGCTGACGGAGCATCCTAGATTTGCTTTCATTATTTGTATATCGTTCTTTACGAGATATTGTTCGACCGAGATTCTATTTTGAAAATGCCGTGCGTGAATTTTCCCGAATTTGTTGGCATCAAAAGACATCAGTTTAGAAAATTGGAACGGAATTTGAGAGGAGAGTCGTATAATGAATTGGAACATTGGAGTAACAAAAAGTTTTAAACAAATAAATTGGAGTGCGCAGTAAGTCTGGTTATGTCCGGAAAGAGCAGTACAGTACATTTTGTATCGTAAAATGGGTTTCAGAATTATTTCTGTTGAAGCGTTTAGCCCCTAAATACATTAGGGTTGTCAAAGAGCACGAATAGTAGTACATGAAACTGGTTTAATCCCTTCACTCCCTTCCGCCTGTCACAAAGTTACCGGCTATTCACCACTTCCGTGGCCTTTAGTGTTATTCCAGTGCATCGTTCCCCTTGATATACATTTAAAATAAGTAACATTACTTTGAAGATAGAGTGAAATGTTGGACAGGTGGGCCTCCTTTCTGCCTCAAATCCTCCGATAATATTTCATATAATGAACAGGGGCCGCAAAAAAGTTGTCTCCTCTGTTGATATTTAATGGCATCAAGTTTTATACGGTGCTGAATGGATAAATTTTGGCCTGCTGTAAAAGTTTTATCCTTATCGCTTTCTTCTCTTTTTTCCTAAACAGTTCAATGAGCTCGATATTTCTACACTATTTAAATTTTCCGGAACTGTACTAAATTCAAAGCAGAGGTGAAGCTCAGTACTTCTCGTTGTTTCAGTATGCAAGGGTCCTCCCGTGTTTTTGGCTGGTAATATGTAAGCTCAGGTAAGATTCTGAGCTAACAGAAGTACGATAATCACGCCGGAGGCGTATTTTACGAATAGAGGGATCAGAAAGGTTATTTTTACGACGCTCAGCATTGATATGCTGGCACTTCGCTCCATGAGCCTTGAACTGGTCCTTGCTCGCCGTTTAAAAGGTTCAAACCTTGAATTGGTGGCTTGTTACCTTATTCTCCCTTGCAATCTTCTTTTTTTTCCTTGTCATGGCAAGCCGTTAGAGCAGTAAAGCAGGCGCGAGTCATAGTGATATCGGATTTTCCAGCAGATAGATTGGGCTCCCGTGGTTTGTGAGCAATTTATTATCTTGCCAGCGGGAATGTTCCTTTACTTTTTCTTTAGGTGATTTTCTTTCCTTTTTATGTGCGGATGATGCTCCCGGTACAACAAATATGGTTCATGCTGCCTTCCTAGGTACGGTTGGGTGTATTTAAGTCCTATCTTTGGAATTGTTACGCTTTCAACTAACCCTGGACTCGCCTCCGAGCTCTAGTTCATTTTCGCTGTCCTCTTTGCTGCTCTCTTCCTGTCCGTCGTCTGTGAAAATGTCTTTCGCATAAAAGGACACACTCGACTTTTGAGAGTCTGTTTTTAACCTAATTTTCCTATTATTTAGTTTTTCGCTCTTTTTCAATGACAGAATCAATGAGTTTGTTACGACGACTCGCTTGGTGTTGGCGAGGTCGTTTTTCCTGCGAATAAGCTACTGCTAGGTTGTATGTGACGACGGGCGGAAAAAAGGGAGTTGCCTTCCCGTATCAATCCTCTACTTCTCTTTTTCTCTTTTCTCTATGATCAATCTCTTTACCTTTTTCCCAATCGATTTGCCTTCAGTGCATTTTGCCTTGTTACTGTGACAAATATGCCGCTTAGTATCAATATCCCAGTAGTATCCCACTAGTAGCCCTCAAACGGCATCAGAACCGTAAAGAAGCACCAGGGCAACTTAGAAACTGTCAGGAATCATCAATTTAACTATCGATTACTTCTTTTGCGCGCAAATCCCCACATCTGGTAGCATCGCCAAAAGTTTGCCAGTACTTCGGGTGCCTCCAATCCGACAGAAAGTTAAAATCTCAATTAGATTTCCTTTCCGCCCGATTGCAAGCGGAGACTAACATTTTTTTCTTGCGCTGCTCCTTCCGGATAACGCCAACTGCCAAAAAAACATGACTTCAAGAGACCGCCCCTGGTCGCCTGACGAGTACACAGAGAAGGACTTGCAGGGATTTTTCGTGGAAAATTGTCAAGAAGTGAGTAAGTTGTGTTTCGGTCAAGAACCAAGGACACCGACGGGGCTTGAAAGCGAAGAACAGAGAGCCCAGCCGCTTCCACCGATATCAGCGCTTCCCGAGATCTCCTGGTCAAGGCTCGTCAAATAAAGGAAGGCCAAACCGATCACAAGGCCTAAGATTTACGAGAAAGTCCTATCTGTTCTTCCTGACACCGCCTCCATCGTTATCCAAAGCAATACCACCAACCACCGTATCCGGAAATATGTCAGGAGGCCTTGAATGACCAAGAACCCTCGATCGTCTCCCTTCCACTGCTGTCACTGTCAAGTCACCTGAACAGACCTTGTGCAGTGCTTCGAGCATCTCTGTTCCCGAAAGCATCAGCACTGCGCTGAAAAGGCAAGGCACACCTGCAATATTTGCGAGATAGAAGTTCCGAGCAAAGCAAGACTTGAGCGCCACCGTTTTGCCCGTTCTCACTGCGAGACTGCTCTTAAATATGAGTAGCTTGTATTGAATAAATCTATCCTTGTCGAATAGGGAAAAAAGATCCCAAAAAAATTGCTTTCTCAACTGACTACGTTTGTGCTGGGGTAACGCTCCCGTTGTGGCTACCTTACAAACTCCCTTTCCCCAGTTCCTTGCAGTAGGGCTTATAAGTCCGTATCGCCGCCAGGTTCCAGACAGAGAAACAACCGTTTAACAAGGCATCGGAAGGAGGGCTACTATAGAAAATCCGACGTGACTGACTTGAAACCTTTACGTCAGAGAAAATCAACTTTCCCAGGTATCGACTGGGATTCGAACTGGATACCTCCCACCGGTGTTTTGCTGGTCTTACCAACTAGAGCACAGGGCAGGCTGATTCTTGCTCAGAAAATTGGAAAAATGTTATTTCAAGGTAAAAAAGTCCAACAGCACACGATTACGCCACATGTGCTTGTGCACTAGCTTCTGGCCGCTACCGCGGCGACCGGTCCTTCCTCCTCCGTCAGGCTGGGCCTTCTCTCCGCCGTTTCGCCCTCTCCATCCCCGGAATAGTCGACCTTTCCACCCTTGACCCTCCAACTCTAGCTGCTTCACCCACCAACACACTAACCCTTCTCAAACGGGTGCAGCAAGAGGCGCGGGCAAGAGTACATTGGCACGACGACTCCTGGGAGAATGCCCCAAACCCGACCGCCCATAGCGACGCCGACATTCGACATCGCATCCGTGGCCTAGCGTTCCGCCGCAGCCCCGCTGCGGCGTTTCTCTTCGCTCATCCCACGGCAGCTACGAAGGTCCACACTACACACTGGCAGACCATGCTCCGCCGTCACCTCGGACTGCCAGTGTATGATGACTCCATGGCCCCAACTGCCACCACTGTGACCACCCCTTGGACACCCTCGGGGATCACGCCGCCGACCTCTGCTGCCCTGGTTTCGGCCGTCGTCACCGCCACAACTCGCTATGTAATGCGATTGCGACGCACGTTACCCGCGCCGCGGGTCTGGATACTCGGCAAGAGGTTCCGTTCCTCGTCCGGGCACTGAGCTCCGCCCGCCGATATCCTTGTACAACCACCACCAACCCCGGAAGGCACAACGTTGCGCCCCATTGCCTGTGACATCACCGTCGTTTCACCGTTCAAGGCCGCAGTTCGCACCAAGGCGACCCAGGCTGCCGGAGGCGCTGCTGAACTGGCGGCCCGCGACAAGGTTACAACCCTGGAACGCAACATCGCCCGACGACTCCCCGCTCCCTGAACTGGCCCATCTTCTGCGCCTTACACGCCGAACTTCACGTTTCGACCTCTGGCGTTTGATTCCCTAGGTGCCCCTTCCCCTGGAACTATTGCATTTATCGAGGAGTTAGTTCCGCGGATCGCGTCCAAGTGTCACTCGACAGTTGGCATTGTCCGCCGCCGTATCTACCAGCGACTGAGTTGCACCCTGTGGTCCTCCATCGCCGAAGCTATCCTGTCCCGAGCACCGATGCGCACGGACGACGAAGTACATCCGGTTAGATCTTAACCGAATAGTTAGGACGTGCGCAGTCCACAGTAGATACTGAACGCATTAAACTTCCTCCACGCGGACACCCGTTCTACTGATGCCATAAAGTTACCACACGTGGACCACCCGGTTAGCACTTAGCTAGCAGTATAGTCGGATCCTG
The DNA here is from genome assembly GCA_002205965.3 of Kappaphycus alvarezii. Classification (NCBI taxonomy): domain Eukaryota; phylum Rhodophyta; class Florideophyceae; order Gigartinales; family Solieriaceae; genus Kappaphycus; species Kappaphycus alvarezii. The sequence goes on from NADL03000193.1 coordinate 48,741, forward strand.
CAGCGGACACCCGTTCTACCGATGCCATAAAGTTATCACACCGCGTGCTTTTGCACTTGCTTCTTGCCGCAACCGTGGCGACTGGTTTTTCCTCCTTCGTCAGAAAGGGCCTTATCTCCGCAGTATCGCCCTCTACATCCCCGGAACAGTCTATTTTTCCACCCTTGACCCTCCAATTCTAGCTGCTTCACCCATCAACACTCTAACCTTCTCAAACGGGTGCAACAAGTGGCGCGGGCAGGAGTACATTGGCTAGAGACTCCTGGGCGAATGCCACAAGCCCGATCGCCCATGGCGACGCCGACATTCTACATCGAATCCGTAGCTTAGCGTTCCGCCTGAGCCCTGCTGCGGCGTTTCTCTTCGTTCACCCCACGGCAGCTACGAAAGTCCACACCACATTGGCAGACCATGCTCCGCTGTCACCTCGGACTGCCAATGTGTAATGACTCCATGGCCCTCAACTGCTACCACTGTGACCACCTCTTGGACACCCTCAGGGACCACGTCGCCGACCTCTGCAACACTTGTTTCGGCCGTAGTCACCGCCAGTACTCGATCTGTAATGCGTTTGAAACACACGTGACCCGCGCCGCGGGTCTGGATGGTCGCCACGAGGTTCCGTTTCTCGTCCCGGGCACTGAGCTACGGCCCGCCGATATTCTTGTAAAACCGCCCCCAACCCCGGGAGGTACAACGTTGGGCCCATTGCCTGTGACATCACTGTCATATCACCGTTTAAGGCCACAGTTCGCACAAAGGCGACCCAGGTTGCCGGGGGCGCTGCTAAACTGGCTGCCTGCGACAAGGTCACAACCCTGGAACGCAACATCGCCCGACGCCTCCCCCGCTCCCTGAACTGGCCCATCTTCTGCGCCTTACACGCCGAACTTCAGGTTTCGACCTCCGGCGTTTGATGACCTGGGTGCCCCTTCCCTGGAACTATTGCATTTATCTAGGAGTTAGTTCCGCGGATCATGTTCAAGTGTCACTCGACACTTGGCGTTATCTGCCGCCGTATATACCAGCGACTGAGTTGCACCCTCTGGTCATCCATCGCTGAAGCTATCCTATCGCGAGCCCCGATGCGCATGGACGACGAAGTACATCCGTTTAGATCTTAACCGTACACTTAGGACGTGCGCAGTCCCCAGTAGATACTGAAAGCATTAAACCTCTTTCCTTTGAATCTATCGACCAATAGGAAAAGAACGTGGAAACTCATGGAATTACGGAAGCGGCTCTCGCACAACCTGTCAGCGAACTTCAAAGTCAGCTGAAAGAGGCCCATAATCAGATCTCCGCGCAGCAAAATCAGCTCATTAATGCTTCTCAGAATGTTGGAGCCCTCGAGAATGAACTATATCTTATCAGAATCACCGCGGGAGAGCACATCCCGGAGACCGCCTCCTTTCTGTACTCACCCGCCTTGCAATAAAGCCGAGGAACTACACTGGATTGACGACTGCCTGTCAGCCAATAATCAAGAAAAAAATGCCCTTAAAAGCCATTATTGCTTTCGAGAAGGCAGCAGATGGACCATTGCACTCTACACGCTCTCGGAAGAACAGAAAAAATCAAGGCAGCTCTGGACCAGTAGGACGTTTGCGCCCATCTCACGATACTAAATATTCCAGTACCGAGTCTAATGCACGGCCTGTCTGGACTCGGGTGGACGTTGTAACGACGGGAGCGATGGCACTATCGTATCACCATGGCTTGCCCAAGCCGCAGCTGCCAAAGGAATCGGAGAAGTGATAGCCATTGAAGAAAGAAACGCTTTCCGTTGCTTTGAAAAAGAAAAAGGTAAAGGCTGCACGAAAGTTTACATTGTCAAACATATAGACTTCACACGAATCATACTTCATCTCGCCTTTTGTAATCTCGCATTGATGAACGTATCATTTCTAGTGGAAGACAACGAGCTTGTTTGCGAATACTTTCTCATCGGCAGACACGTTTTGAAACAACTTCGAGTAAACTTCTACATGCTGTTGGATAACAACAGATTCGCTATTAACGGTGCCGACTCAGACGTCGGAAATACACCATTCATCGCCAACGGGCATGCCAGCAGTCTGATGGTCGCCCGACTGCATAGTTCCTCCAAAACATTGGAACAAGAAGCCTCAGCAGCAGACTGTCCAAGGATGAATAACCACACAGCACGCCAAATTTCTGATCCGTTCCTGCATGTGCACTCCTGAATCCATCAATGAAGATCAAAACGAGGAAATTCGAGCAGCAACCATTGCTATGGTCCCAGCAGCAGTCCAAAATGTTCTGGGAGAGTACTGATAGGGGTAAATCGGCGGGGGAGAGATCCTCAGAACCAATTACCCTGAGAAGGAGGTGTTGCGAGCGACAAAAGTGCTGCCGTGGTATTGTTGAACGAACAAAAGGGAGTGTATATAGAAGAGAGTTGAGGAAGCTACAAGCAAGTATAAAAGGGGCAGGGTCTACCACCGACGCTCTGCGACTAGCGTAAGAAAAAGTTTTCTTGGGTCTGAAGTTGACTCTCAACTTCCTACTACTCGGGACTTGGCTTGAAGTTGTCTGCCAACTTGCTTGACCTCTCCATGAGGAAGCAGTTTACTCAGCTTATATAGACTTTTGGCTACCCCTAAAGTCCGAACAAAACTACAGAAGATACTAAGAAATGCATAAAAATACTTTGTGTGGACAATATACTCTAAGCAAAAGATACTTAAGAAACTAACAATTAATTTGGTCCTCTTATTTCCCATTCTCTAAATCAGATCCAAACAACTCCTCTAAAATATCCATGCTGTCCAAGCAGTCCCCACAAATATCTGCGAATGGCTCACAACTCTCTATTTCCCCCTGGGAGATATCTAGACTACTAAAGATATCTCCATCCGGTTCCATCGTGGGCACAACTTGATCCATACTCTCTATTCCAGGCCCCACCGTCCAACACTTTCCATGCCCCCTGTTGCCTCATCTTCCTCATCCTCCTCCTCCTCCTCCTCCTCCATCCTCTTCTTCCTCATCCTCATCCTCCTCATCCTCCTCATCCTCCTCATCCTCCTCATCCTCCTCATCCTCCTCATCCTCCTCATCCTCCTCCTCCTCCTCATCCTCATCTTCCTGATCCTCGTACACTAGCTCAGGGGCTAACCATTCCTCGAAGGACTCCCCGCTCTCCTCCTCGACCTTCTCAGCCTCTCCCGGACTTACCTCCCTCGCTTCTTCTTCTATGAAGAGGCGGCGCACGAACTCGATGATTTGCTTCTTTGTTTGCCGCCGGATGTAGTCGTCGGCATCGGTTGGCCCGTAGGCGGCGAGACGAAGGCCATTGATGGAACGGGAAGGGCGGTTTTTGGAAATAGGGACAGAGGGGCGAAGGTTGCTCATTGTGATAGAAGTTGGGGAACAGGAGGCAATGTGGGTGCTTTGGGTGTGTGGGGGGAGAGGGGTGATGAGTAAAATGATCGGGGGCATTTGGAACTTAGAATAAAGGGGTTTAAATAGGCTCCCGGGGCAGGTTCTATAGATTAGGAATAGGTAAAATAAATCTGCAAGGGATTTTGCAATAGTGCATTTGCGCCCTTCTTCTCAAAAAAAGGCGAATTTGGAGGAGGAGGTAAGCTAAAAGGGAAAAGGGACTTGATTCGGGGTCGATTCAGAGGGTTAAATACAGTATAAAAATATCTAGATAAAATGGAAGTAAATTTGGAAATGACGGTTGGAGAAGTTAGGGGCGGGATCGTTGTAGGTTGCTGGATTACACGAGGGGAGGACCATTTCCTGTCTTACGTGAAGGGAGGACCATTTCCTGTATTACGTGAAGGGAGGACCATTTCCTGTATTAAATGAGGGGAGGACCATTTTTTGTATTACACGCCCCCTTTCTCAAGGCGAACGTCCCGAGTCGTCACTGCTCTTCTTCTGCTTCCGTTAGTGTTCGTGTCTTATTGATAAATGTATGGTCTCTCAAACGGGTACGGATGCAACTGATTACCAATATGATGCTCTAAAAAGTAGGTTCGCATTACTGGTACCTCACTTTGTAGCATAGCCTCATATATTGGTTTGATCACATCGAGGTGGGGTTGAATACATTCTTCTTCCGTGACTCTTCCGAATCTTCCAAGAGTGAAAAAATATATGTGATATGCAAACTCTTCTGGAAGATGCCGGAGGAATGGATGTCGATAAGAAAAGAAGACGCGCATCATCAAGAACGAATCTTCGTAAGATAAGTGCGGTCCATGTAGCGCCCTAAAACATAAACAGATGCTTATCATGAAATAAGAAATGACCTGCGCATCGTTCGCATCCTCGGAGATATTGCGCAGCCAAAAAGATAATCTTCTTCTTCCGACTGTATGCTGTGCATGGTTGTGAAGCAAGCTAGAGATGAAGTTGTGGTGGACGGTCCCGATGAATGGCCGCGACCAGCTCCTGACGTACTGGGACCTGCACGAGGTCCTCTCGGGGGACGACCAGAACCTCTTCTGGGCGGGTTGTTGTCTCCTGAAGGTCCTCCTCTGGTCATCATCACTGCTTCAGGAGGATCCTCGCCGCCTTCAACGTTCCCAATTTGTGGCGGAGAAACGTAAGGTTCCCATAGAGGATACGGGACCAGCCTGTATTCCATATCCGGGGGTAAGGCGTAACCTCTCAGTCGCACGTCTTGGTTGTTCTTGAGAAATACGTAAATTGGACGGATAATATTCAGATACGTTTGCGACAAGTCTCCAGCAGCTACCATTCCGTATCTTCCTATAGAGTAATGATATATTACCTCCACAAACTCTGGACCTGCTTCCGTGAACCTTCCGTTTTGGAATGAAAATAGAACTCTTATTAATAGTCGGAAATCTTCTTGAGGTAGCAATGGTCCGTTCAACGTACGAAAACATAGGCATATATTAATGTAGAAATGGATGATTACGTGGAGTTCGTAGTAGTCCCGCGTAACCGAGATGATCCATTCCCAGGCCCTTTTTCCTCCCATAGGAATCATTCTATAGTTAAAGATGAGTATGCCCCGTGGTTGCGCATAGTCCTGTGTGAGAAGGAATTCTTCAGGCCTCTGATGGTAAGGGACCAGACGACGTGCATGGATGGCCCTCCTTGATCTCTTCCCTGAGCTTGAACAGAGCTGATAGTGCGGGTGTCTTTCTTCCGTGACGATGCAAGGGTTCGAGTACTTGGTTTGGAAGGCCGGCCACTTCACAGCCTGCTGCATTGCTTTTCCATGTATTATTTCCTTTTCGATGAATCTCAGTACCACCTCAGCATTTGCCTCCTCAACTGCAACTGCTATTGGCCATCCAGTAAGATGTTCCACCCTATAAGGAGATATTTGTTTCCGGAAGAAGTTTCCTTGAACGGGCCCGCGAAGTCAATTGAGAAGGTTTCAAAGAGACCGGAAACTGGAAAACTTAGAGTGGTCTTATACTTCCGTATTGGAGTGAATTTTTGGCAGTTGTCGCAGCTTTTCACGAAATTATAGACGTCCTTATGGATACCGGGCCACCAGAATCTCTCAGTTACGAATTTTTTGGTTGTTTCGAGATCCCAATGCCCTAGCTCATCATGGAAAGTCCTCAAGATCTTCATTCTTTCTTTCAAAGGGGCCACTAGTCGGGGACCGGCTTTAGTGTGCCGGAAAAGTTTCCCATTCCACAATGTAAAAGCCTTTTGATTCCTGCGTACCCAATTTCGGTGTTCAAGATCAACCTTTCTCATTTCTAGTCCATCGAGGAATTTGAAGTCCGTGAATATTAGCTTCGTACTCGTTATCGTTCGGCAACTGCAACTCGGCGACTCCGACGATGTCCTCCGAAGCTTTTTCATTTGGAATCAGTGCGTCCCTCAAGCGGGATAGGTAATCGGCAGGCTGATTATTGCGTCCGGGTCTATACACAATTTCAAACCGATATTCTGCGAAAATGTCGAGCCATCGGGCCAAGCGGTGATGTACATCCTTCTTTTGGAATGCTGTTTTAAGTGCCTGGTGATCAGTTATCAAGACAAATTTCTCGAGTGATAAAAGGTATACGCGAAACTTTTTCAGCGCGAAGACGACAGCTAGCGCTTCTTTCTCGCAGACTGAGTATCTCTTTTCCGCGTCATTCAGAGTTCGGCTTGCGAATTGAACAGGGTGTAGTCTTCCGTTTTCATCTTTTTGGGACAAAACGGCACCCAAAGACCGTTCTGAGGCATCTGTCTCCACAACGAATGGTCTCTTGAAATCTGGGTACATGAGAACTGGGGGGACACATAGCTTATCTTTAAGCTCCTGAAATGCAGTTTCCATTTCCTTGTTCCAGTAAAATTTTCCGTTCTTCGTAGTGCTGGCATGTAACGGTGCTGCAGTCTTGGCGAAATCTTTGATAAATCTTCTGTAATATGAGGCCAGTCCTAAGAAGCTTCGGACCTCCGTCTTTGAAGCGGGCCTTGGTGCCAACTTTATTTTTTCGTTTTCTCTGGATCCACTCTAATTCCCTCTTGGTCGACGATATGACCGAGTAATTGGATAGAAGTTTTCGCAAAGAAGCATTTGCTCAACTTAATTTTCAAGCTATACTCCGATATCCTCTCCACAACTGTCTTGACGTGCGAGATGTGCTGATCCAATGTTTCTGAGAATATGACGACATCATCGATATAGACTCTTGCGAATGGAAGTCCTTTCAAAACCTCGTTCATCATTCTTTGGAATGTAGCTGGTGCATTCATGAGACCAAAAGGCATCACTTCGAACCTGAACGTACCGGCTTTGCTGGTAAAGGTTGTTTTTTCCTTACATTTTTCATCCAATGGAATCTGCCAATAGCCAGTGTAAAGGTCAATTGAGGTGAAATATCTCCCGTCCTTCAGGTCCTCGAGGATCTCCTCCATGTTCGGAATCGGAAATCGATCGGGTATCATTCTCTGGTTCAGTTGTCGGTAATCGACGCAAAAACGCAGCTTTCCATCCTTCTTTGGTGCGACCACAACTGGAAACGACCATGGGGATGAAACTGGTCGAATAATATCATTTTTCAGCATACTTGTAACATTTTCTGAGATAAATTGGTCATATTTTGGCGGTTGACGTCTAGGCTTGTGGTAAATCGGTTGAGTGTCGGTAAGTTCGAACGAGTGAGTAACCGGTACACTTGCTTGTCTTAAATCTGAAACGCTCCATGCAATTACTTCGGAAGATGTTAACATGTCGGATATTTTCAGTGAGGCGGGGGCGGGAAGGTGCTGCACTTTTCCTTGGATTTCTGCCATTTGGCGCCCTTTTTCTTCTTGATCCTCAACCTCAATATTTTGAAGGACCTCTTCCGTCGTGCTCACATCTTCATATATGGAATTCGCGTATTCTTATTTTCTTTGCAAAGGTAATCTTCTTTCATGCTCCGAATTCTGTCCTTTGATTCGATATCATCGCAAAAAGAAACACATTCGGGTTTCAAACTTATCCTAGAATCCCAGTCGTCATCTGTTTCAAACCCGGAATCATAATCGTCCCATGCCATGTTCATTAACCCCCGAGGGTACCCTTTTCCACTTCCGAAAGTGTTAGTTGGTTCCGAATCTTCGCTGTCATAGCTAGAAGTGAAATCTTCACTGTCCGTTTCTTTTAAATCTTCAGGATGCGTGCTTTTGTCGAAATCCAGGGGCATCTTCACGGTTCTGCCGTCAATATTAACTGAAACCATTTGGTTGCCCAAGTCAATGCATGTCCTAGTCTTTCCATTGTGGGGCAGCCAATGATTGCATCGAAAGGGAGATCCGGCATGACAAGAAAGTCTACATCAACTTTAGAGTCCCCAAAGAACACGGAAACCTTGTCAACAGTGCCCATGCATTTTGAGACGGTTCCATCCGCTACAGTTATTTTTCGAGTCGTTGGAGTAATTTCGAGACCTAGATCTGTCACCAAAGTTTCTGAAATGAGGTTTGGAACAGCACCCGAATCGAAGAGAGCTTGGGTTTTCATACCCAATACTTTGACTGGTACCAGCTTAAGACGTCTTGGTGCTGTCGAGGCCGATTGAAGAAACAGTTTCTTACCCTTAGCGGACTTATTAGACCTGATAATTTTTTTGAGTTCTTTTCTCGCATCCTCTGCGTCGCCCCTCAAAAGTTGACCAAACGTTATCCCAGTTGGGGCCGATGCAAGCTCAGCCACCAAATTGTACCTCTTCACATACTCTAGTACGTCCTTAGAGATACTCTTAACTTTCTTACTCTTTTTCGTCTTCTTGGCCGGAGTGACTCCCACTCCTGGAACAACTTGATCAGACCTCTTGGTTCGAGGAGGTACAGGTGCTGGGATATGCTCCAGCATTCCATACTCTAGCCTAGGTTTCTTCGATAAAATGTTCCCTTCCCCATCCCTTTTTGTCACATTGACTTGACTAATCTCTTCAGCGATGGATACGTTACCGGCATCCGTCAACCTTTGATCCCTTCTATTTTGTAAGATTTTCACCTCTGGTCCTGACTCACTCCTTGCTTCCGATAAATTTGCTCTTCTGTTGTCTTTAGACCAGCAGTTACTTTCATGATGCCCATATCGACCGCACTTTGCACAACGAGTGTTTCTATGTGGATTATCAGGACACCTGTTTGCAAAGTGTCCAGGCTTGTGACAGTAAGAACAGACTTCTGCGGCCTTAGGGGCCCCAGACTGGTTCTTCTTAATGGTAAGAGTAAGGCTTTCCAACTGCGAGGTTATCATGTCAAGTCGATTATCGAATCGGGTTTCCAACCTTTCTTCCAAGTTTTTGACATCGCTCCTGACAGATTCTAATGCCGCTGCACTAGTAGCCGGCCTTTGATAATTCTTTTCAGGATGTACGATAGACATCGATGTGCGGGTTTCCCTCGGTACCTCACTCAGTGACTGAAACGTCTCCGAATTTTTGACAAATTCTACTATGGTACCCTTCAGTTCATCAAAAGTGTGAGGGCCCTTGATGAGGAGGAAATCGGAGAGCCGCTTATCCCCCATAGCCGCCTTACGCAGCATTCCGTACTTGGCTTGGGCGTTGAACCCAGCCTTTTCATAAAGATCACACAAGTACACCAATGAGCTTAACAAATCGTCGAAGTTGAGCCGGGCCTCTATGGCGGTACGAATCATCTCATCTGGTTCTACCTCCTTAGCATACTCTTTCACAAGCCACTCACATACCTCACCGAAGTTACGCCCATTCCCGTTAAGAGACCACCCGTCGATAAACTTGGACTTATATTTGTGCTTTGCGTCACCATGAAGATAGGCGAAGATACTTGCGGCCTTCTCTTCATCGCCCTTCTCTCGCATCACAACGTTGACATATGTGTAAAGAAACTCCTCAACGTCTTCAGTCTTGCCCCTGTGAACGTTATACGAGCAGCATTGAGATCCATGATTACAGAAAAGAAATCCCCCGAAGTGTTCCTTACTACTGCTCAACTCGAATACCTCGGGTGCAACCCCCTCCACAAGAGTACCAAATGATAGGGGTAAATCGGCGGGGGAAGAGATCCTCAGAACCAATTACCCTGAGAAGGAGGTGTTGCGAGCGACAAAAGTGCTGCCGTGGTATTGTTGAACGAACAAAAGGGAGTGTATATAGAAGAGAGTTGAGGAAGCTACAAGCAAGTATAAAAGGGGCAGGGTCTACCACCGACGCTCTGCGACTAGCGTAAGAAAAAGTTTTCTTGGGTCTGAAGTTGACTCTCAACTTCCTACTACTCGGGACTTGGCTTGAAGTTGTCTGCCAACTTGCTTGACCTCTCCATGAGGAAGCAGTTTACTCAGCTTATATAGACTTTTGGCTACCCCTAAAGTCCGAACAAAACTACAGAAGATACTAAGAAATGCATAAAAATACTTTGTGTGGACAATATACTCTAAGCAAAAGATACTTAAGAAACTAACAATTAATTTGGTCCTCTTATTTCCCATTCTCTAAATCAGATCCAAACAACATCCTCTAAAATATCCATGCTGTCCAAGCAGTCCCCACAAATATCTGCGAATGGCTCACAACTCTCTATTTCCCCCTGGGAGATATCTAGACTACTAAAGATATCTCCATCCGGTTCCATCGTGGGCACAACTTGATCCATACTCTCTATTCCAGGCCCCACCGGTCCAACACTTTCCATGCCCCCTGTTGCCTCATCTTCCTCATCCTCCTCCTCCTCCTCCTCCTCCTCATCCTCTTCTTCCTCATCCTCATCCTCCTCATCCTCATCCTCCTCATCCTCCTCATCCTCCTCATCCTCCTCATCCTCCATCCTCCTCATCCTCCTCATCCTCATCTTCCTGATCCTCGTACACTAGCTCAGGGGCTAACCATTCCTCGAAGGACTCCCCGCTCTCCTCCTCGACCTTCTCAGCCTCTCCCGGACTTACCTCCCTCGCTTCTTCTTCTATGAAGAGGCGGCGCACGAACTCGATGATTTGCTTCTTTGTTTGCCGCCGGATGTAGTCGTCGGCATCGGTTGGCCCGTAGGCGGCGAGACGAAGGCCATTGATGGAACGGGAAGGGCGGTTTTTGGAAATAGGGACAGAGGGGCGAAGGTTGCTCATTGTGATAGAAGTTGGGGAACAGGAGGCAATGTGGGGTGCTTTGGGTGTGTGGGGGGAGAGGGGTGATGAGTAAAATGATCGGGGGCATTTGGAACTTAGAATAAAGGGGTTTAAATAGGCTCCCGGGGCAGGTTCTATAGATTAGGAATAGGTAAAATAAATCTGCAAGGGATTTTGCAATAGTGCATTTGCGCCCTTCTTCTCAAAAAAAGGCGAATTTGGAGGAGGAGGTAAGCTAAAAGGGAAAAGGGACTTGATTCGGGTCGATTCAGAGGGTTAAATACAGTATAAAAATATCTAGATAAAATGGAAGTAAATTTGGAAATGACGGTTGGAGAAGTTAGGGGCGGGATCGTTGTAGGTTGCTGGATTACACGAGGGAGGACCATTTCCTGTCTTACGTGAAGGGAGGACCATTTCCTGTATTACGTGAAGGGAGGACCATTTCCTGTATTAAATGAGGGGAGGACCATTTTTTTGTATTACAAGTACCACGCCAAAGAAATCCAAAACAAAGTTGGCTCTCATATCGACATATTTCACACATATCTGTCTTCGGTACCGCCTGTACAAGTCAAACCTCTGAAAATTACGGCTCAGCCAGATGCCACACCTATGTCTGTGCGCCTACGCAAATACCCTCAAGACCGAAGAAGGTTTCTAGACATTTTTTTCTGGGAGCTAGTGAGAACTGGTATGGATTATCCCAATCCAGCATCTTCATTGGCTTTAGAACCGCTCATTGTCCGAAGACAGGGCCAGCTCGATTTGAATTCAAAGTTGATCTTCGACCTATCAATAGGTACACTGTGAAGCCTCAGTACCCCATGCAGAACATAGAATAAGTATTACTGGGGCTAGCGGGTTCTAGGTTCTTTGCTGCATTTGACTTGTCTCACCGATACTGGCATTTCCTATGGATAAGTCCTCACAGGAGTTGCACTCGTTCATAACTCCGGATGGGGTTTTCTCGCCAACGCGAGTGTTACGTGGTACCAAAAACGCAACCACACATTTGCAGTCCGTCCTGAACGACCTCCTCCTCTAGCTTCTATATTCGCTTGAAGACATGCTTTTACATAAACCGACAGACAGGGGTCTGCTGGACTGAATTCGCCCCCTTTCTCACACATATTCACAATTCTTCCACCCGATTGCACCCAAAAAAATGTATCCTGTTGGCTATCTCCATAAGTTGTTGCGGTCGGGTGGTGTTCGCTGGTGGCGTCCGCTACGATCCAAGGCAACTGGACGGCCTGCTTAACATGGAAGCTCCTACCTCTAGATCTCACCTGCAGAATTCATCTGTGCCCTTCAATGGGTTAAGACAGCGATCTACGACTTATCGAGTCTCATACTACCTTTACGTGAATTCATAGAACTCTTTTATGCGCAAAAACGGAAAAAAACTAAACGAGCTGTCGCATCTGTTGATCTGAAGAGCATGGGTGGAGAGAAAACAAACTGTTGGTGTTCAAACGATGCAAGAAGGCGCTAGCCGAACTCGTGACTCTCGCGGATCGTGATGAAGAGTAACCGATTGCTTTTACTCAGATCCCTCTGACATCGTCTAGTCGGGGATTTTCACTCAAATCTCGTACAATGACTTATCCAAGCCTCACGCGAAGCAGCACCACAGCCTTTTTGCTTTCTGTTCAGAGAGACTGAACTTCACGCAGTGTGGTTGGTCTACACTTGAGGAAGAAGTATTTTCTATCATGGCTACTGTAGAACGCATGCACTGGCTCACAGCGACAGCAGCAGTTTTTAACCAGTACACTGACTATATCAACCATATATTTATTTTCCACCCACTCTCCCTTGTTCCTGATCCTAGCCAATCGTCGAAACGAATGGACTACGCTGGGCTGTACGTCTGAACGCGTACTCATACACCTGCTTTCATATCAGCGGACTAGAAATTGTTTGGGCAGACATGCTCACGAGACGGTCAGCGACCAACGTCGTACGTCGCCTGGTGAAGGTTCCTGTTCTGCGTTCTGCATTATCCGACATCCTTTGTTTGCAATCATTGGGAGAAATTAAGAGAGCTCAGAAGGAAAACCTCAAAACCGACCGAATGACTCTCGCCTCTCATACGGGTAATTGGTGGTTTCAAATGGAGCCATTTGGATTCCAGACGGCGCAAGCGAAATAAAACTTCGTCTCTGCATGATTGTCCACATAGGTCCTTCGCGCCACAGCTGCGCACATTCTTCCGGATGAGCGGTGTACCATTCGCAGGAACGCTGAGGATAGACCATCAGCGCCAGGAGCGGTTGAAGGGTGCTCGCTCTGAATAGTTCTGCAGACGTCCGAGACAGAGAACTCGAGCAATAGTGGCAAACAATGGGGGGCATGGAAGTGATAGGACTAGGCGGCAGCGAATGGGGCAAAGGAAAGGACTGAAAGGTAGCTTTGCTGGAGGAGAGTTGGGGATAAACTTGGAGAAGGGCTGAGGTGGCCCGGGAAAAGCCATCTCGGGAGAGGAAACAGCGATATATGCAGAGGGCCGTGTCAGGGCGGATGAGGGTGGGAGGGGATGGAACTGGAGAGGGTAGGGTCGAGGTGAACAAGCAGGTAGACTTATCGAGGAAGTCATCATTGCGGGGGCGGGAACCATACGGATGCGGTCAAGAAAGCTGGAGCAATTTTCACGGGGACGGCGGCCAAGAGCGCGTGGGCGCCTGTGTCGGAAAACAAGCTTTGGGATGGCAAGAAGTTCCAGGAGGCCCCGAGTCCTGTGCTTTGTCGATCGAGCGAATATAACGCGGTACAAGGCCACGAAGTATAAGTCGTAAGCCGCGGCTTGGACTGGCGGAAGAATGTAGGTGAGAGTAGGGAAGGGGTTGGGAGCAGGGAATCGAAAGTTAGGGATAACATAGATGGATCCTGTAATTGGGATATGTTTGGCGGTCAGGAGCAGGTTGGGAGCTGACCGAACCTAAAACTGATCACGTGACGTGAGATTCACGGCAGGGAGAATCATGTGTCAGGATCCATGTTGGCATTGGGGGCGGGAATGTGTTCAAGGGGGCGACATGGGTTGATATTGGATGGAGTAGCAGGGGGCGGAGGGGTGGGAGGCGGGGCATTGGAAGCAGCGACCTTAATACTGCCACCCGTTTGCGGCGGAACAGGGGTAGACTGAATACGGCGGAGTTTGAATCCACCTTTTGCTGCTGGTGGGGAAGGATAGTCTTCTTTATGCCATCGAAATTGTGCAGTAGATACCAAACCAACTGATACCTTGTGTTCTGCAAAGGTCAAACACTCTCGACATGGCACGAGGGAATGGCTGATGTACACTAAAACAATTAATCCATGAAATATGCCTTGCAGTGCCCCGTCAATGCAGCTGCAATCTTTCGGCCTATACCAGAACCACAAGACGGTAACCTAAAATTTCGAAGAGTAGAAAACAAAAATTTCGGGCATGTCTCACGTAACAAACACTCAAATCCCCTGAATCCCCTAATCAGCATACTATGGCTGCATATTTGTGCGAGATTGATTTGTATGCAGCTAGCGTAATAATAGATTGTAAGCTGTATGCAGCCAGTCCAGGCAGCTATATAATGAATACAGATATCACTGCTTATTTATAGCCGTCAGACACCTATGATACTTTACTTGTATGACACAGGGGAGACTTTACACGTATGACAAATTTGGTACAGTACTTTGAGCATAGAATATAGACAACCCATCAACCAACCATAACATGCCAAGTGTCAGAATGCCCCAAGCTGAACAGCTCATATATAGCCACTTGGAGCGATAAAAGAGGTATCGATGCGTATCTAGCAGCCAATCAGAGGGCAGAATACCAAGAGGTTTGAAAATTGGCAAAATGCCCGTGATTTTCAGTTGCCCGAGAATGGGCATCCGTCCCAGGCAACTTTCGATTTGGCCCAAGTTACACGTGTAATACATGCACACATAGAAGTAGGGCGCATCCTCGCATTTTCATGCTGCATGTGTCCACGTGTCTAGGTGTCTACTAAAAGCCATGGTATCGCATGCATTCTATTCCTTTTTCAACACCCCCCTCGATCAAATTTTTTTACATAGACTTATGCTCCCCCTTTCTTCCCATCACAATCGTTATAACAACTTTTCTATCTGAGCTCGCCGAAGTGGTTTTTCCAAGGCGTCAGCCACATTATCAGTTATTGGCACGTACACCAAGTCCACCCCTCTACGCAAAACTGCATCTCTTACAAAGTGCTATGCAATATCAATGTGTTTGTTCCGTCAGCTGGGGCACCCGTTTCGAGCGGGCTCCATAGCTCCCTGTTTATCATTTTATACTGTAGTGGCATGATTAATTCGAAGTGGTATCATGCCCAGCGTTGTCCAGGTTTCAGGGATGTCCCGAACGACACGTCTTATCCATGTTGATTCTTTGCTTCCTGCGCTTAACGAGACGTATTCTTCCTCACATGAAGAAGCTGCGACAACCTGTTTGCCTTCTCGAGCACCAACGTACCCCACTTCCATCCATGCGGAACACGAAACAACTCGTATATTTGCGATCAGACACAATGCCGTCCCAATCCGAGTCGCTGTATGCAGACAAGCTCATCTTAGCATTCCCTCGGAACACAATACCTAAATTTTTGGTCCCAGCGAGAAATCTTAACACTGTTTTTACTGAAAACCAATGCATCTCTCTTGGTTCCCTGCAGAAACATGCAAGTTTGCCTACCGCCGAAAATATATCAGGTCCTGTCCCAACAGATGAGTAAATGAGGGCCCCATTTGTGCTCTTGTATGGCATTTGTGCTCTTGTATGGGGCATCTGTCCGAGCCTCACTACCCGCATCTCACGACCGATCCACGTTCCACTCTTCAGTTTTATATTCATATTAGTTAAAACTAGTCTACAATTCTGTATTCTAAATCGCTCTAGAACGCTGCCCACAAACTGTCACTGGGATAAAGACAAGAGCGTTCGCATCTTCGGCGTGAAATTTCAAGCCCAACAACCATTATAGCTTCTCCCAAATATTTCACTTCGAAGAAGCGGTATAGTTTCCCCTTCATGCATGGAATCGCCTCCATGTTTTCCTGGGAGCAGCAAGTCATCAACATACAGGAGGATAATCATGATTGAGTCGGAGGTCGGGTCAAATTTTACATGAACACAGGGATCGCTAGTGCTAATTTTGAACTTGAGCCCATCAGCAAGAAAATCATCGTATTTCTGACGCCAACCGCAATGTGCCTGTTTCAAACCATACAATGCCTTCAGGAATTTGCAGACATGATTTGGTTTCGAGGCTAATTTGAATCCATCAGGCTGTTCCATGTACTCATCGTCTTCCACAGCGCCGTTCAGAAATGCTGTTTAACGTCCTTTGATGCAGACCCAGGTCTTGATGCCCAAAAAGAGTCAAAAGCACTCTAATTGACTTGAGCGTCACGAGAGGGCGTACTTCTCATTATAATCTACACCTTTCGTGGGTTTGAAACCGAAAGCGACTGGACGCACATTCAACTTTCGGGAAAAGCCACCGTTGGATTTCTTTACGTCTTCTATTGAAAGTTCCTATGTCGGAGTCAGAATGTTTGAGGCCTCCAAACGCGGCACTAGCTTCCATATTTGTTACGAAGGATCAATTCACGCCGCGGACTCGATGGCGGACTTCCAAAAGTCTGCGTCCGGCCCTGTCGCCGTGTGTCGGCACGAGATATTGACAACATTTGTAACTAGACCCGTGTCATTAAGTGTCAAGGATATGTTGGACCTCCACCAAACATTTAGGGCCCTTCGAATCCTCTCAGATCTCCGAGGAGCTACAGAAACCACAGGGGGCTCAGGGCTTACATTTGCTGTACCAAAGTCTTTGGTGACAGTTAGGTCGTTTCGAACATTAGGGGATTTAGCGTCATTGCTTTGGCCCAGAGTATCTTGTCTCGAGATTGTAGACATTTTGGATGTGTTCGGGCCAGGAAACTGGAATTGAGACCTTCTTCAACGTCGAGACCTACAAGATCCTCATCAGAGATAATTGAAAGAGACTCATCTGCTTCTTTTTCACTTATTTCAAAGGGGCAAGTTTCGATCTCACTAAATCTGAAATTTCCTGAAAAAACTACCTTTTCTAGTTCAGCATCCCATATCTTGTAAGCTTTGCTGTATTTTTCATGTCTAAGCATATTTCTTCCTGTGCTCGGCTGTCAAGCTTACTCAACTGACTTGCCGGGAATGTGTACCAAAATGTGCTTCCGAACGTGCGAAGGTGCGGCAAATTGGGCTTGTGCCCCTACCATACATGATGCGGAGTCGTGTGGCTTGTAAGTGGGGGAGTTGTAACCCTTTTTCGGATGTAGACAGCAGTCGCCAGAGCTTCGGCCCAGAAATGTTTTGGAAAACTCTTTGCATGTAGCATTGATCGAACCAAATCAATCAGTGTTCGGTTCAGCCGCTCTGAAACACCATTCTGTTCAAGTGTCTCCACTAAACTAAGCTCATGTTTTGTGCGGCGCGCAAGGTAGTTCTTTATATGCAATGGACATATATTCTCCACCTCGATCTGAACGAATAATTCCAATGACACGACCAATATGGACATCGCTACGAGCTTGGAACTGTTTACACTTATCAAAAACCTCTGACTTTCGCTTCACCATGTAGATGGTATCCGAAGAGGAGTGATCGTCCGTGAAAGTCACTAAGCAGCGAGCCCTCCCACAGAAGAAACCTTCATCAGCCCTCTTGGGATGGGTGGGGGGCGTGGTGGGATATTTCAAGGGCAGGGCGAATCTGACAGTGGTCAAGGGAGGGACTCTGGAGCGCAGACCACGACGTTTGCCCATGTAGCTGGTATTGATGAGGCAAAGACGGAGGTTATGGAATTTGTCGATTTACTCAAGAATCCTGGACGCTTTGAAAAGCTCGGCGCGAAGATTCCCAAAGGTGCACTGCTCGTTGGACGGCCAGGGACGGGCAAGACTCTACTAGCAAAAGCTACAGCGGGTGAAGCGAACGTTCCGTTTTTTTCCATGAGTGGCTCCGACTTTATTGAAATGTTTGTAGGCGTTGGACAGAGTCGAGTGCGAGATCTTTTCACTCAAGCCAGGTCAAGCGCAACGTGTATTGTATTCATTGACGAAATTGATGCTATAGGAAGGCTAGGAGAAGAGGAGGCATTGCCGGTGGAAACGACGTACGGGAGAATACACTTAATGCACTTTTGGTTGAGATGGACGGATTCACCTCTATCTCGGGAGTTTAGTGCTTGCTGGGACAAACAGGGCTGATGTACTGGATAAGGCACTACTGAGACCAGGCCGTTCGACCGTCAAATCAGCATTGATAAGCCGGATATGAGAGGACGTTTCAGATTTTCATGGTTCATCTAAAGCCTTTGAAGCTGGAGGATGCTCCTGAGACGATTGAGAAGCGACTGGCAGCACTATCTCCAGGATTTGCAGGGGCAGATATTGCGAATTCTGAAATGAAGCGGCACTTATTGCAGCTAGGGAAGACAAGGACTAAGTTGAGATAGTCGACTTTGAGAAGGCACAGACCGAGTTATTGGAGGGCTCGAGAAAATGAACAAAGTGATTTCAAGAAAGGAGAGGGAAATTGTCGCCCATCATGAAGCTGGTCACGCTGTAGCTGGGTGGTTCTTTGAAGCATGCGGACCCTCTCATCAAGGGTTTAATTATACCGCGTGGGTCTGCTGCCCTTGGTTTGGCGCAGTACTTACCAATTGACAAGTTTCTGTAATCACGGACCAAATGAAACACTTCATGATCATGGCCCTTGGGGGCCGGGTTCGGAGCAGTTGTGCTTTGGAAGCATCACAACTGGAGCACAAGACGATCTGACGCGAGTCACATGTGCTGTCTACGCGCAAATCACAAATTTTTGGGATGAGCGAGAGAGTCGGTAAAGATTTACTTTCCAAAAGCCCGGGGAGTCTGGGAACCAGTTCTACAAACCGTATAGTGAGAAGACAGCGGAATTGATTGATGATGAGGCTATACGGATCGTAGGAGAAGCTTATCAGGAATGCTAACAAACTTTTAACAGAAAAACTAGACCGCCTTACCACCTCTTCACCTGTCAATCAGGTAACTACCTCTGTATATCGACTAGTGCTGGTCTTCCAACTCTAAGCGCATTCTGTGTGCCACTAGTAAGCACAGCAAATTTTACCTGCAGACAGTTAGGGATTTTTCAGCAACTACCCCGAAAGGTCCCCGCAGCAAAGGGCGTCTTACTACAATCACTGCCTTTCCGTACTATCTCAGACTTGTTTCCTACCGAATATTGTTGCTTGAATTCCCTCGTACTCGCGTAAAAGCACTCAAGGTCACAAATGAGTCTCGTCCTTCCACGCGCAGAACATATCTACACCTCAGCATAATTAACGCCAACAGGTACCGAAGCACAAGTGCAGAACAATATTGCACGTTATACTACCAAAATTAAGGAATGAGAAGACAGTTGTTCCCTCTACGACTACGTACGATGGTATTTCGCGTATGTATCGGTCGTTCAAGTGGTTCTCTGTCCCGCCGGCGCGCAAAAAGACCACTTAATTAGACCCACTCAGCTGGTAAATCGTGATTAACACCGGAAATCATGTTCAGTCTTATAAATTGATGAAAGATTTTAATTGGCAAATTTAATATCTTTCAATACAACTAAATGACTCAGTTTCTGAGAAATTTTAAATGGGGACGATTGAACTGGCGGGTAGCTTTAGACTTTATTTATGGTTATAGTTTTCGAGCACAGAGTATAATCTGGACAGGAAAGCCCCAATCCTCATCCACATATCATATTAATCACTTCCATTCTTCTTAGGCCAAGCCTCGCGTGACATAGTGAGAGGTCCCGTGAACTTAGTAAGACGTCTCAGCTCTCTGAAGATGCCAGAGGTGACATATTCGATTCATAAGGACAATTGCGACGGATTCCCTTGGCAACGGGTTGTTTCCATCTCAAATATTTTACGAAAAAAATTCTCAATTCAACCTATCTTCCTGCTTTTCATGTTTGACTCTGAAAGTAGATTATATGTAAGTCAGTGAAACACATACTGTGCGTCAGGCGACATGCTACAGGCGTTTCCTTTCAAGCTTGAAAAGGATACACCTGCAGCGTGACTGATGACGGATTCAGGGAAAACTAATTCGAGCAAGGATGAAGTTGCGGGCTTGTTTGCGGCAGTTCACTGAAAGAACTAGCTTTCCTGTATTAGGCACCAGTGCAGACCACGCCTTGCCAAAACCTAATCAAAGTGAATATTTCTTTGAACAGCAACTAAATTGCTGATATCCAAATTATGGGCCATCAAAATATATAAAATGATGACTTTTTATGTTAATGCAGTTAAAACAGAATTACCTGAGCTTGCACATTATCTTGAACAATCAAGCAAAACAATAATTGTCATGTTCAATCCATAAATTGGGTACATAGTTCTGGTACCTAAAACAAATATATATGTATGATTATTCGTTCCATTTCATTTCAAAGGATCCATACAAAAATATGTATGACACAACCTAGAAATACCTCTGGTATTCCATTCCAAATATACTTCTGAGTGTCATCACAATTTCACCCACCAGAACCATACAAAATATATGTATGAAACCTCATAGAAATATCTATTGTACTCCATACCAAATATATGTATGAGTTTCACCGCAAACTGGTAAAAAACCCATAAAATGTATATGTATGACATTACTCATAAAATAAATCCAGGTATTCTACAAAATTCTTGGAAGCGAACTTCTAGATGAGTGGTGCCACGCATCAAATCGCGTCACCCGAACGGGTGATGCACTGGTGACAATTATCAAGAGTACAAGGCATACCTATGCCATTCTGTACAAGTGCCCATGTCATGCAACAACGCCATTGTGTACATGTGTATACGCCACACAAGGATGATGTTGTGTAAACGTGAAAAAGTCATACACTTACGTCATTCTGTACAAGGAAATGCAGCGTACACGTACGCCAAATAGGTAAAGGTGCATTCTTTACCCACTTAAAGTACGCAACCCCGTGTAATATCACTCCGTAAAAAACATTCTGCCCAAAAAAAGCTCATAATCAACCTTTAACCTTTTCGTCCCGAAAGCTTTAGATTTACACGTGGAAGATGCGTCATGGCTCTTATGAGGCTTTCCGTCTATGTAGAAGTCATACAACCGCCTCTCCAACTTAATAACAGCGACAGCAATGATGCCAAGAGCATCCCCCACCGGCATCATACTTCTTTAATCCATGGCTTCATTCTATTGCTGGATCGTCTAGCCGAATCCACTGCTGTATCTCCCTGCTGTAGATGATCAACTCCATGTTTTATGAGAGCGAAACGTTTCTCTTACCCTTAAATCTGTGTTTCTTATGAGTGTGTGTTTTATTGTACTTCTGTTGCTTTTCATGCACCACTATGACCCAGTCTATATTCAATATGAGTTTATATGCTAATTATACTTCATTTGCAGAATCAATCTGCATCTCTACTGCTACGTGAAGGGAGAAGTATTAAAATAGACGGATTTTAAACCCCTTCAGAAGCAGTTGGATGACAGACTAATTGAATATTTCTGCTGGGCGAACGCAGTTTAAGTTGCCATTGCGTTTCAGATTCGAGTTACCCAGTAGTCACCCAGAATATAGAATTTATTGGCTACTGGTAGTTTTTAATGAAGAACAAATAAAAACTTCGAGTAGTATTTCAGTATAAAAGGCGGAAATCTCATCTTCGCACGTACTATCCTACCCAGTCGAGCGTTTACCTATATTTTTATTCACAACTCCCTAAAAGCTCCTAATACTATCTAAAAAGACCCATACAAAATCATACTTTTTAAAAAAATCATAACCAAACCTTATATTTCTACAGTAATCGGACGTAAAATTTCAAGCCGTTAGAATTGCAGAAAATTACATATCAACAAAGGATATTTTTGGAGGTAATGCTTAGAATGGTAAACTAAGGGCCTAGTTCCGATTGTCGTATTTTATCCAATTTTTAAATAAGTCACTGACTACTTAAATTCCCTCTTACGTCCCCAGAAACGTTTTTTCATAAATTCCTCTGTTTTAGGCCTGACCTCACATGTGGCTACTTTACTATTTTATAAACCTACCAACATCCGTGCGAAAAGGAAATTTTGATGTAACAGGTGTATTCGTGTCTAATTAAATCAAAAAATAGGCACGAATCGTTTTTGAAATCGAAATACTAGTTTTTTTAGCAGAGCTTACTAAATCTCAACTTGGAAAACGTTAAATTTAAGATGCGCGAGGAAATTCATCATCTTCTATCTATCTATAAAATAAATAATTTCAAGCTCCCCTTAATAAAATGGTTCTAAGAATATAAATGTTATTTAATACTATGACGGTAGAATACTTTCGAGAGATGGCGCAATATAGCAAAATATTCTGTACTGTCATTTTAAGCTTTAACTGCAAACAAAATTTAAAATGTGGTGGAAAAAAGGAGCTCTTGCGGTTCTATTTGAATAAATTATAGTATCTTTATCTCTTACGTATCTGAACTTACGGACACTTGGATGCCTAAGGGCAAAATTAATCTCTCTGAATTGACGCAATTGACAGGATCCCGAGTGATACTGGAATAGCGTAGTATAGAAGTAATAATAACCGGGAGAGTATTGACGCTAATTAATTTATGTTCTTAAGGAGATATTTCTGAACATTTAAAATCGACAAAATGGAAATGGCGGAAAGGAGAGACAAATTCAACCAGAAAGTAATCTTTTATTCATTGAACTTACTTTTTCATTGATCTGGTTTCGGACCTCCAATAGGGATTTCTGTGCATCCTGACTGCTAGCAGCGGAATGAAAGCAGAACATAGACATGAAATTTCCCCAGTTGTCTTGATGACGGATAAATCAGACCAAAACGTATCAGAAGTTAATTAAATCGAAGTAATGAACTCCTAATTTGTTAAAATTCTGCCAAGATGTTAATACGTTGCAGCTTGTGATCCAGAGTGAAAAATGGTGGCTTCGAGATCGAGAAAGGCATCAATACCAGTAAAAAGTTGGCGCTTTTCAATGTGTTATCGAATGGACTGGTGGCAATAATTTCGAATCGTTTAATTCTTAGTAGGTCGAGAGAAAATTTATTGCTTGGAAAAAGTTTTGTTTACATTTACACATAGTTTGAAAACATGTCCAGTTATATCTGCCAGTAAGATATTTCAAGCTTTTCCTAGTTTATAACATAAAATATAGCCCCTATTTTTCCAAATGTGTAAATGTTTTTGAATTAAATATTCACGGGGAGTGTTTTTAAGTTCTACTTTTGTTAATTCTCTACCAATTCCAATTAGAAATATCTACATAATCAACTTGTACGCATTAGCTGATTTTTTTAAATAAAAAATACAATTTTCATTGCAAGTAAGTGATACTCTGATTATATCATCTTAGACAGTAGAAAAGAAGTGGTTTGATGTTACTGAGCTGAGCATAGCCTGAAGGGTCTCATACTTATAAACTGTTGAAAATAATAAAATATGATATTCAGAAATTTTATTAACTTTGACATGAGGGAAATTGTGAGAATGTTAATTTTTTGGAAGACAGAAGTATATTTCTAACATAGAAGAACAAAAAAATACTTTCCGGCTTCCAGTGATTTCATGTTTCGGTAGATAATTTAGTGTGAAAGGTCAGTAATTTTTTTCAGATTTAAATTGGAGTCAAAAATTTATCAGCAATTGAAATTTTAATAATCAACCAAAGCTTAGATTTGATTGAGATAAGATTTACTACAATCTTTTTTAGAAATAAAAAACTATTATACTATTAATGGGCATCTTTTGGACATCTCAGAGTTAGGTAGTCTGTTCCAATAACTTTTAAGCTGCTTTTCGTTAAGTATTTTCAGTGTTGAGCACATCACTGTTTACAAAGTATAAGTAGTTTTTTCAGCTAAGGAGAACTTATTAACACTTTTGAAGTAAGAAGACATTATATTTTGATTGAAAAGGTAATTGTTTTCATTGGAAGGTATTTTTAGATATAAGAGCTGGTAAAAGAAGAAACTTTTGCTTTAAATTCCCATTTGATATTGGTATATAATGCATGGTTGCCAGAGTTAGTAGTAATATTTTTTTTTGTTAGAACCTGAAATGCCTGAACAGTGAGAAGTCCTGAGGAGATCAATTTCTACATCATGCACTCAAATCGTTTATAATTTGTGCAATCAGATCTAGAACGCTTATTTTGGCAGATTTACCATGGAAAGGGCAGAACGATATAATCAAATCGAATGAGGATATTATGATATGTTTTTTAGACCCATATTGTGATCCTAACCTTGTTCAATAGTTCTACTTTTTCTACCCATGCTATCTCAGGAAAAATGAAAGCAAAGAAAGAAGAAATGTTGGACTTGATTCGAAGAGAAGACTTTAAGATAGCCCTCAAAATCCGCTCTGTTACGGACACCACTAAGATAAGAATTTTCAAGAAAGTTGATGAGTAATATTTTACATGGTATTTATGTTAAGATTCAAAAAAAGAAGACTGCAATTAGACCATAAACCTAATAAGTATATTACAACGAATGGGGTGATAAGATGTTTATATATTTCATGATGTAGTCGTTAGAAGAATGCTCACGTTTATTTGGAAAATACCAATAATCATATACATTAAAGGGGGTAGAAAAAAGCGGTTGGACGGTATGTAAGATTAGGTGATGAGATCTCGTAAATCATAAATATGGCTTTTTGCTATAGTGATAAGAGTAAACTATTAAATATCATTAATTGAATTCAAAAATAATTTTAATATTGTTTTCAATTTGATGGATCAGGTGAAAAAATGTAAATTCAATAATACTCCAATATGCTATCCTTGAAACTCCAAATATCTTCCTTGATACAGAGGAGCTCTCTCTTCCATATACCAGAAATAATGTTTAGAAACTGATATACTATTCTAACGTTTTGAGAGAATAACTATTTCTCCAGTGATTTGAATTTATTCAGGTATAAAATAGTCTGTTCAGGATGCTATGTATATTTTATCATGATTCTTGGGAGTAACCCTATTCTTTCAGAGTATAAACTTTGCACATCCCAAATTTTACTTTTTTTCGTAATTGTTTAATTTTTTGTCCTGGAAGAGAAGCTTGGTAGATATATTTTATTCGTAAATCTGGAAAAAATATATTGGCAATAAAAAATGAGAAAAACTAATTACGAACTTTTCTAAATCATATTAATAATTTTAATATTAGATTACTATTATTGCAAATTTTGTTTCGAAAAATGTTTATTCGAATCCGTCTACTTTATTTACTTTTTAAAATATCTTCTACAATATATAAATTACTCAGTCTTCATAAAAATCAAAAATCAAAAATATATGAGGTAGTCCTTTTACAAAATGCTTAACAGATTATTTTAGTCTGTAAGTATATCTGACGCAATTGTGTACAGTAGATAGCAACTAACCAACCATTGCCCTATATTTGACAAAGTGGAATGCGATCCTTTCACTGAGTAATAGAGGTCCTATTTAGTAGCTTCAATGACTTTTTGGGGAACATTTAGAGTAATTGTACTACCAAATTGTAAGAAATATTTAAGACCTCCAAAATAGGCCGATAATTCTGTTACATGCTTTTTGGGATACTTTTCATACTACTAAAATGTAGATTTAGGTACTATTCTTCGTTAATTCTCATAACATCGCTAAGGACATCAAAACGCTTCTATTCGGGAAGAAGCATTGGTAAATGTTTTGGAAAATGATTAGATTCTTAATCTATATGTGAGAATCATTCTGGTACTAGTAGCTTCATTACATTCATAAATAAAATGTATCTTAATTTGATATCTTTTTCAATAACACTTTTAAAGTGTTTGTAACCAATTAACACCGAAAGCTAATGCTATAAAGTTTTGTGTTCATCACATAATGTAATGAAACGAATTCGAGGTGATCAAGAGTTGGTCAACTACCTGCAGCCGCATCAACTCTGTGTAGGCATCCCGTGTGCTACAGAAGCCATCGTCCATGCCACTCGGGCACGCATACAAGAACTGCAGAACAATGACACCGCCCACGTGCTCATTCAAGTAGATGTTCGAAACACCTTTAACTCCATTGAGCGTTCCCAAATTCTCTCTCAGGCAATCCGCCACATCCCAGCGGCTGCACGATGGGTCCACTTCCTCTAGGGGGGTTCTTCCCGCCTCTTCTTCAACCGCCACCTCATATAGAGTCGAACTGACTCCCAACAGGGAGACCCCTTGGCATGCCACTCCTCGCTATTGCCCTCCACTCCCTCGTACAAGGATTAGTATCCAATTTCCCTGCCCTCCCGCTTCACACATAGTACGCGGACGATAGAACACTGATTGCTCCCATTTCACAAGCCCACGCTGTTCTCCACTACCTGCGCCTGAACGGCCCGAACTTCGGCTTCAATGTTAACCTCAAGATAACGTTGGCCTCGTGGCCCTCTTCTTCACCACACACTCTCATATATCTCCTGCCATGCGACGTTCTCGCTTCTTGATGCTATCACGGTTCTTGTTAGCCCGATTGGCATCCCGGATGCATGCGCTTCCCTGGCCATCAAACCATTGCTGAAGGCCGAGCCACTCTGGACATCTTTCACAGTCATAAAGGAGCCTCAGATCTCATTCCATACTCTCCAATTCTGTGCCTTCTCATGTCAGGTTATGTATTTGTTCCGCTAAACCCCGCCGCACATTACCTTACCACTTACCAAAGCTTTTGACAAGAGGTTGTGTTAGGCGCGTGCTGATAGGAACGGATTTTTTGTCGCCGTCATCTACAGACCTTTCGTTTACTTTGCTACCTCGCCTTGTCCAAATTTGCTTATAGTTCCGGTCCATCCTCGTCCTCCCTGAGCCTTGCTCATCATTACAGAGGTGCTCACCAAATTTAATCCTATTTTATCTAGAATTTTTATACTGTATCTACCCCTCTGAATCGATCCCGAATCGAGTTTTTTCCCTTTTTGCTTACCTCCTCCTCCAAATTCGTTTTTTTGAGAAAAGGCGCAAATAACTACTACAAAATCCCTGCAGATTTATTTTACCTATTCCTAATGTATAGAACCTGCCCCAGGAGCCTATTTAAACCCCTTTATTCCGTTTTAACGTCCCGATTATTTTACTCATCACCTCTCTCCCCCACACACCCAAAACACCCTCCATTGCCCCCATTCCCCAAAGCCTACCAAAATGAACAATCTATGCCCCTCGAAAGTCATTTCCAAAAATCCATCCCCGCCCCCTAAACTCTATTCCCTACTCCCTTTCGGACCTACTGACCGCGAGGACTACCTGCGCCGGCAAACCAAAAAAAGGTTATCGAATTCGTGCGTCTCCTTTTTATTGAGGATGAGGCGGAGGAGGTAGGTAAGGGGCGGAGTGGGACATCGAGGAGGGAGCTGGGAGACCTTCGAGGAGTGGGTAGCCCCTGAATTGGTCTACGAGGTTAATAAAGGGGAGGATGGAGAGGATGAGAAGGAGGAGGAGAGGAGGAAGAGGAGGATGATGAGGACGAGGACGAGGTGGATGAGGGAACAGGGGGCATGGAAAGTGTTGGACTGGTGGGGCCTGGACTGGAGAGTATGGAACAAGTGGTGCCGACGCTGGAACCGGATGGAGATATCTTTAGTAGTTTAGATATCTCCCAGAGGGAAATAGAGAGCTATGAGCCGTTCGCAGATATTTGTGGGGACTGCTTGGCAGCATGGATATTTTGGAGGAGTTGTTTGGATCTGATTTAGAGAATGGAAATAAGAGGACCTCATTGATTGTTAGTTTCTTAAGTATCTTTTGTTTAGAGTATATCATCCACACAAATTGTTTCTATGCATTTCCTGGTACCTTCTGTAGTTTTGTTGGACTTTAGGGGTAGCCAAGTATATATAAGCCCAGTAAACTGCTTCCCCATGGAGAGGTCAAGGAAGTTGGCAGACAACTTCAAGTCAAGCTCCGGGTAAAAGGGAGTTGAGAGTCAACTTCAGACCCAAGAAACATTTTTCCTAAGCTGGTCCAGAGCATCAGCGGTAGACCCTGCCCCTTCCATACTTGCTTGTAGCCCTCTCAACTCTCTTCCATATACATTCCTTTTTGTTCGTTCAACTATACCATGGTAGCACTTTTGTCGCTCGCAACACCTCCTTCTTGGAGTAGTTGGTTCCAAGTATCTCTTCTCCCGACGAGTTACCCCTATTAGGTTACGAATGGGTTTTGAGAAAGCTCACCGGAAGATGTCGGACATCACGTGGCTACAAGCCACGCTGCCATTTCGCGACGGCGGCCTCAGGCTCACCGCATGCACTTCCGTTAACGTCATCGCATACACGGTTTCCAATCTGACGAACATGCCACTCATTCGGCGACTACTGCACACAAACGCCATGCATTTTGCCAGGTTCTTGGTCCCATTCTATGAAACCCTGGCCACAGGTTTGGACCTTTCTGCAGAACTACAACTACAGGGACTCTTTTCACGATCGAACCACATCGACCACAACTCCGCTTCCTCCTTTCAGGAAGAAATCACCAGTCATTTCCACCGCTGATGCCTCCCTACTACGCGCTTCGGTCCCTTTCCCCTCTTCATCGCACTTTTTTACGAGTGCCTCGACAGCCTCCTCAACGGCTTCCGCTCCCTTCTCAACACTTCCGCTGCCGTCGACTGACCTATACACCTCAAGGAAGATATGGCGCACGATGGTCCACCTCAGTTTAGGTAACCCAATATTCTGTGGCCCCCAGCGCTGCCCTACCTGATTGGAACGTAACTACACTGTTCCACCTCCTGGATACCGTAAATCTTATGCTCTTTTCCCTTTATATACTCGAGCCGTGAAATATTTTCTGGAAAAGAATCTTATGCTCTTTTCCCTGTATATACTCGAGCCGTGAAATATTTTCTGGAAAAGAAGTCTGCCCTCCTTAGTACTTGTATGTAAAAGTTGCATCTCCCTCCACTATTTTAAAAAGTAAAAATTTCTAATCACACTTTATAATTAATTGTCTATTTCACAATCCAAAAAATCAAAAGGTAGGAACTAGCCCCATGTTATATTTTAAACACTTTTGTAAATTTTTTCGCTTTCAGAACTCTATGTTGTTGTGAAAGTACGTAGCCTTTACCAGTGAGTCTTAGTCCTCATAAAGACATATATATAGCATTAAAGTTTGTTCCAACCACTTTTACGCTCCATATAAATACAACCATAGGTATTTAAAACCTTATGTACCATTTTTTATTCTCAGTGTTATATAGTTAACGAAGATATATCTTTCCATTTTTTAGAACTGAATTATGTTGTGCTGTGATTGTAGAAGAAATTTCTGAATGACATTCCTATTTCTCTTTTGTCAAATTGATTTCTTGCACATCAATTTTTCTACAAAATACGTTTATCTTTCCATTTTTTTTAATAAAGACGATTGCAAATCATCATTTTTTCAAATCTTTTACGACAACATATAAAATCTTCAATTTATTTTTATGGTTATATACTTAGCAAAAGAAATAAGGAAGAAGAAGGTTTTCTTGTCTCGGCTGAAAGGTTTAGTGTTCCTTCCAAATATAGGTAGGCCTTCTATCATAAATAACTTTTACATTCACAGATCATAACATCAAAACAAACGCTATCAATAGCAAAGGTGACCCATGTAAGAAATCACATATCAACTCTTTCCTGTTGGATTCATATTTATGAGTTTAATTATTTAAGTTTAACTATGTATCTCAAACATTTCGTCAGTCTTACGTTTGTGTACATTTGTCTCCTCACTGTTTTTGAAAAGTAACAACGATTTTAAATTCCGTCGAGGAACATGTGTCACTTCCTTTAATCTCAGGATTCAAAAGGCCGCTAAGAGACAAACTGATTTCCCACTACGGATTCTGGTGTTAAAACTACTGGAAAAAGATGTTGGCCTTTTCAAAAGATCGGTTGTTTTGAGTAATCATCTTGGTAAATAGCAAAAAAACATTGCTTTAAAAACGCCGATCTGAACTTATCAGCCCAATATCACTCATGATGTTCTTTCATTCGATAATAATGCTTAAACATAGTTTCCCAGAATACTTCTTTGTACATGCCAACACCTTTTTAGGCCTGCATTTCAAAAAAGGTAAAATTTTCTATTTTAACGTCAATATTTAGGGTAGAGATAATACCTTTTCATGTTAGTCTAGCTATCTGGACTTCAATTTCTTTAGTATTTTTTCAGGTAGAAATTTATTAGACCATTGAGGTTATTAAAACTGGATTTAGAGCCGCATTTGAATGTTTTAACAAAATATGATTAGTTGGTATGGAACAACTTCCGTCAGAATCCAAATTGGGTAAAATGGCCTTAGAAAAACTTCGGAAAGCTACTCTAAGTCTAAAAAGCACTTAATTTTGTCATAATGTTATACTGCATTCATTTGCTACATTGGTTCTAGTTATTCAAAATAGTATCAACAAAGGCAGATCTTTCTGAAACTCAGTATGTAAATGGAGTTTTTCGGATCTTAATTGTCAGGATTAATATTCCTAAAGAACTAGTCACCGTACACTTTGATTACCTTATAGATATAATACAGGTCCTTCTCAGTCCCGTGAGCAGTCCGAAAGCTTCAATGACTTTCCATAAATATAATCTTAAGTAATAATTCTTTATCACTTAACCTGATCAAAAATTGGAACCAAAATAATAACGCTTTTCCTTAAAAAAGACTATACTTCGATAGTCAGAGTGGAGCATACCTTCGCCAATATTTTTCGTGTGATCATTAATTATTCTTAAAACATGAACCCTTTTTCCATCATTAACTGAGAAAATTTTGCGGACTTCTTTCTTCGAACACACAAATTTAAGTCTCTTCCAAAAATTGAGACTGGATTCATTGTCAAATGAAATTAGAAAACATACATTTCTGTTGCTCATAACAGGCTGTAATGCAATAAGCTGAAAATACCTCATTTTTTAGGCAGTCGTTATATGCAAAATTCTGGAGCTGTATATATATCCAATTTCTCGCTTTATCAAATCCGTAACTTATTGTTTATCTCAATACATATTCTGAAACTGCTTTTATTAAATCAAAAGTAATTTTTTTACCTATTCATAAGCCCGAATTAAACCATTTAAAATCCATCTTCTCATAAATAAACTATTCTATCAGAAAAGAAATTTTATGACTACATAAAAAGAAATGGTAGAAAATATCTGGAATCGGAATCTTTAAATAATATTTACTTAAACTAAATATTTCATACCCTTGATACCCTCGTATATAGTTCTTTTGTTAATTTTTTGGTCTGAAGAGCTAGAAGCTTTAATACCCAGCCACCTCAGGATACTGGTATATTTTTATTGAATCCGTACCTGTACTGTCGGAAAACTCTATATGCGTGAGAAGAGCCAAATTTCATACCCAATGAATATTTTATAATAGATTTTAATCATATGATTGTATCGAAAACTCACTATCTAAAATACAAAGAAAATTATTCAAATAGAAATTTGAAATTTTAAAAGCATTCTTTCAGGACACAGACGTATCTAAATAGCTAAATATAGCCATTTGTATTCCTAAAAGAGTAACTTAACATTACTGCTCAAAAAAATAATTCGTGAAAATATAAATTCTCAACATTTATTGGAGATGAAACATTACTAAACTTCTGGACTCACATTTGCTGAGTCTTCCATATTAACTCCCTTATCAATCATTTTTTGATATTCAACGTTTTTTCCAAAATATCTTTCTCAGGAAAAAACTAGGTGACACTGTAATGATCAAAAAAATCCCTATTAATATAGAGAAAGTCTCTCCATTAATTTCATTCGGTAATTAATCGTTACCTTTCTTGTGAAAATTTTTATTTCGTATCTTTCTTCTATTCTTGTGTTCTTCAATGTCCAATATGTTGTTTCATACCATTAAAAGTGATAAATAGATATTTCCTATCTATTTTAGGAGTCTTAAAATCATCTGCCTTTCTTAAAAGCTTTGATAATTTAACAAATTACACTTGACATTTTAAATATTCAAAAAAAATTAGGACAAATATTACATCTTTCTTTCAAATTCCTTCATTTAAAAGAGCATGAAAGATTTGAGAAGGGAAACATTCTAATTTTCTGGATATTTCAAGGGCATATCACTCATAAATTTCATTTCTAAACCATTCCGACCTTACTTAATTGTTGAGAATAAATTTTAAACTCCCTCATTGCATATTGTATTTTAAGAGATTTATCATGGTACTGACTATCTCAAAGTCAGATCTTGAAATTATGGATGCTTTCATTTGGTATTTTATAAAAATTAAACACCAAGGGGTGCTTTATTTATTAATAAATCAATCTAGATTGCAAATTTCAGTACGTTTTAATATAGAAAACATTTGCGGAAATTATAGCAGAACGTAATAGCCCATTGCGGTTTCAAAAATTATCCAAGTTTTTGCCCAGGCGTTTTTTGTTTTTTAGGAAACTATTTATGTGCCATTAAGTATTGTTTTATGAGCAGCTCTAAACACTCATTCGCCTTCAAAATATGCCATTATTTCGTTCCAACTATTTGAGCTTTATGAGGAATGCTATTCTGTAAAATTTGAATTCAAATTAACCATACGAGACTATTTTTTAAAAAAATGAATATAAAACGCGTTATTTTACAATTTTAGGTTTGCAATGAACTATTCTTCTCAAAATGAAGAAATAAGATCTTACCTGATACATTGTTTTATCCCTTAAAAATGTTATCGATTTCTATTGTTTAAAGTTTGAAGCACACATTAATTTTTTGCATGGAGTTAGAGTCGACTGTTCATCTTTTGGTTGAAACCATTTATTCTTAGAGATGTCTTTGAGCTCAGACCTGTATGAAGTTATTATTTAGCGTTACCCATCAGTGAAGAATTATCGCAATCATGCTGCGTTAGACTTGAAGGCTGCGGCAGTGTGCCTTTGGGAAAGCACCGCTCTAACCATCCCATAGATCTCCATTGCTCAGATGGCCACGTTCCACGTGACATCGGTTGGCCCGCGTACACGTATGGGTGCCAGCCTTCAAGGGTGAATATTGGGATAGGCATAAGCATTGAAATCCTAAAACAGTTGGTATGCAGACAAGTATAAAAGGACCATCACCAGACCAATTTTTTAAAGTCTCATTCATAGCCATGAAATTGATTTGAGAAAATGAGAGTCTGAAGGACTATGGAAGATAAGAGTATCAATATTCGATTAAGATGATGTGGAGGAAAACTTATATGGCAATTATTGATAACCTCAAGAAAATACAACAATTAAGTTTTGAATCAGTGATACTGCAATTTCGCAATGACTAGATGTATTTGTTTTCTGTCCCTTTAAACCTCCAAGTGATTAATTTTGATAAAATCTGAAATACTTCATGGTTAAAAGCGTTTAGCAATGTCGTTGTAGTAAATACATTTTCTTAAAAAACTATTACAACAAAACTACACGAAACTCAAATATTTTGGCCCTTTCATTATGGTCATTATTTAATACATTAAATCGAGGTACTTTTTTGTCACATCAAGGTACAAATAGTGCATACAGGCTATTAAATTTTTTCAAACCTCTGGAGAATTATTTTATTCGCAAAAGAAATTACGTAGGTCATGATCTGCCAGTGTGTTTGAAACTTTTAAATACAGCTGCTTTCATAGCTGTAGATTTCAAAATCCAAACTACTGAGAAAAAAGTAAGAAACATATTTAAATCCAAGCACACAGAAGAAAAATATAAATTTCTGCCTTAAAAGAACCGAAACATCTTGAGATCCTTGGTTAATGATTGAGGTGAAGTTATCGCCTCATCCGTATTTCATAAAATTACTCAAATTAGAAAGCGTAAATGAATGGACTCATTTAAGATATGATTGTCTATTTGACCTAAACGTGACTTCGTGTTTATTTTGTTTGTTGCGAATTGCTGGGAACATTTGCTACAAGGTGAACTTTATGTGATTTCAGGGGTATTTATGATGATTTTTACAATTTCAACTACTCTTTTTATCTCATGAAGTAATAGAATTTGTTTCATTTTACAGATGTGGTACAGTAATATCGACCACTCTTGCCCAGAAAGCGCCCTTGTACCGGGTATATAGCTTGACAAACTAAGCAATTCGGCCACAGTAAACGGAGGTAAGCGACCTACCACCACCTTTCGACACTGTCTTCTCTACCAACTCAGCGCTATCTTTTTTTCACAAACGACCAAAAATTATAAATTTATGTTTAATAGATACAGCAAAGAAGTATGCGCCAATAAAATTAATCCAAATATCGCTTTTTTACCTGTATAAGAGTTTTTCTACAGGTAAGGGTATCTACTGAGTATATTGGATATATTTCTCCAGTATATCTTCGACTTAAACGTCACGTGATTGGGAAAATTATTAAAACAGGAACCATAACACCACAAAGGCTCTTT
Source organism: Kappaphycus alvarezii (assembly GCA_002205965.3). Lineage (NCBI taxonomy): Eukaryota > Rhodophyta > Florideophyceae > Gigartinales > Solieriaceae > Kappaphycus > Kappaphycus alvarezii. The sequence continues at coordinate 82,800 of NADL03000193.1, forward strand.
ATGCTAAATAAAGGAGTAAAAAGTAAATAAAATAGAAATCATTGCACAAGTGATTGATTTAGTGATGTTCAAATATATTATCTACGGAACAAAGGGGACAAATTTACACTCTTTTCTATTAGAATAAAACTAAAGTACTAGTAAAACTCGAAAAAGATTCTAACATAAAGGGTAGAAAGGCTCGAAATGTTTTTCCAGCTCCAAGATAGACCTATGCAAATTGCTCAGAAGAAAGTCATTGGATATCTATAATGTGAGCTACGAAGAGTTTAAATTAATCTCCGTATATTTCATTAGAGATAAGAAACATTATAGGCAAAGATTCCTAAATTGGAACACAAGAACTGAAAATATTAGTCTAGAACGTACTCCATATCTCACGAAAACATTAAAATTAAATAATCACTTATTTCTCAAAGATTAATCCTCAACATTGAGCTTCTTGAACTGGTGAGCCATAAATTGTCGATAGAAAATCTGTTCTTGGGAATTAATTTTATGACTTCAGGGAATTTATTTGATGGTTTTAACAAAATGTGAATTTTCAAAATCTGATGATATATGAAAAAGCTTCGAATAGGGGCCTTGTATTTTTCGAGTTTTAATGTTTTGAGAAATTAAAATTTCCAGACGAATACAATCTATAAAAATAATATCTCATAATCTTTACTAAATAAAATTATTTCCTTTTCTTGATTTGAGTGGAGCGCAAAAAGACCCTGCAAATGACGATATGCACCTAACGAAAAATATGTTGTCATGGTTTCACTACTTTTAGGTACAATATACCCAGAGAACTCGATCCACAATTCAGAAACATGCATCAAAAGAGTCTGCTGCTATTGTTATTACTTCGAAGTTTTGTTTCTGGTCTTCAAACTTCACTTAAATGTTCATAATCAATTTTTTCCTCCAAAATAATGGGTGTGTACAGACTTTCATTGAATGAATTCATCCGATTATGTAATGTATAATTACGTAAACATAGGCTGAAAATTAAAATTTTTAATTAATTTGCAACTAGTTTTGTGAAAATTTTTACGTTTCTGGCACTTCTGAAATATTGATTCTGCTTCAAAAGTTGTCTATACTCTAATAATTTAACGATATGTCATCACAATTTAAACAAAAAAAATGGTGGCTCGTTTTCTTCAATATGTTCCACTAGTACCTTCCATTTTTGCACTCAGTACTGCTTCTTGCTAACATTGTATTCTTCATTATTTAGGGGTAATTATACATTCTGAAATAGTGATAATCTCCGTACTCTTTAAAATATTTTCGTAATGAACTCTAATTACTTGGCAGTGATGTTAAATATTTATTCCGAAGAATAATATTGAAGAATTATGTGTCTTGATCTAAAAGAATCGGATTCTATTTCCGATTTCTTGAAGCTAGTATAACCGAGAATGAATATTGCATGATTATTTGCAATTCTACTTTTTTTTTGAATTAGGGGCATGACTCTTACTTTCGTCAAATAGGTACACTTATGTGTTATATGAATATTTGGTAAATTATACGCTTTTACATTTTATCTCTGAAAATACAGCTTACATAATTCAAGGCGATCTAAATGTAATGAATGTACTGCTCTCATTTCATTGCAATTACATGCACCGATTGGTACCGTATATAACATGTGTATCTAAAAAGGTACTTTGTTATTTACTTTAACTGTCCTCTTTGCTTGTAGAAGAAAGAATATTCCTTCAGAAAAGCCCGAAAGACAATGGACAGCATTAAAAATAAAATCGTAAGTGTTTTTGATAGACTAAAGTTCGTTACATTAAGGATATCACAAGGGCGATTTTTCTCTATTTAAAATTTTTCCCTACATATTTAGAGCTCCACATTTATAGTACTCCAATTTTTATCTGATTTGATTTGATACAGGGCATCAATCCGAAACCCAATTCTTAGTGTTGGCAATTTCTGTATTTGTTTAAGGTATTAGGTCGCCTTGTTAGCCAATGACCTCGGACAGGCAGCTCGGCACCTTTTCATCGAACCGCGTGTGCATCTTCAACACCGGAAAAGACCGGACATTAGCGCAATGGGGCCGCAGGTCGAACCGACTATTTCGAAATAACATTCGTCAACCCACTCGCTCCCTCCAATTCCAGAGTCCGGACTTTTAACCCGATGACAAGTCTCAATGCAGCGAACACGGAAAGGAGGCGAAATTACCAAGGATTTGTGGCGAAATTACCGGGAGAAGCAGGCTAGTTCCTGTTCCAGTCTCCACTCTTGGCGAATGGCATCCAGAGGGGTTTTCGTGGTCACATCGCTTGCAAGAACCGTCGCGAGCCGCGCAATGGAACGGTTTGCGAAGTTTCGAGGCATTTTATTACAACGACACTTGGCGTTGGCAGTAACTTCTAACGCTGATCGTCTGCTGGCTGGCATCCTATCGACTTTCTGGTAGACTGTTGCTGGTGCTAGCACTCGACAGCAATGATTCATTTATTTCTTAGACCATCGGTGCATGTATTTAATATGACATGCATATTTGCAACTCCAAATGGGTTCCAGCCATTCCATAAATCTCAATAAAGAAACCCCCCGTTTTCCTCCTTCAAGGTATTAAGAGTATACTCTGAGCACGTAATGTAAATTTCAGTACTAATGTTCGCATTTTATCTTTCGTACGTAATATCAGTGTCATTACACAGAAATGTTAATAACTTTCTATTAACCGCCTCTCCTACGTATTATCCTTCTTTTTGCCCCAATGACAATCAGGTTGCCAGTTGTGGAAGCCCGAATACACACTCAGTCAATTAATGTTTCTCTAAAACAGATCTGTATCTGCATATCACACCTGCTAAACAACTAATCGGATAGATTCTTATTCAATAAAACTTTATAAATATTGCACTTTCTGTTCTATTTTATCGCAAGAGAACTTCAGCATTAAAGGGCATTTTAAAAAGGGCTAATGTTTTCATTATAATTCAAGCGTTGGGTTTCGTGAGGCATGGTTTACTATTGAACGTAGGAGATTGATAGTGCACTGACCAAAGGTGAATTTGAATTCAATCAACGAATCATGAGATCACTTGTTCTATGTTTTCTAGCTCACTTTTCAACTCTCGTCTATCCAAAATAGTCCCCTGAAATCATGAAAACTGTTGTGGAGAAAGTGAACAAAATTATCATATGAGTTGTTAGCAGCATATGGAGCATTCCCTGGTTCTCTTTTTATTAATCACGCAACCGTTGTGTAAACAATTTTTCGACCTCTGCAGAAATTTGAGGTAAGTTTCCAGCAAAATACGTTTCTATTCCTCTCTAATTCCAAACGAATAATTGGGACAATATCCCTACAATCTGACTAAATCAATAATCAGAAATGTACATATTCTCTTCATCCCATATTTACCTGCTAAAAATAGACTAAATCTCTATGGAAAGGATATTTCACTGAAAACAAGTCATTTTTTGGTCACAGATTGCGCGGGAACGCAAAGCAAGAAATATGCTGGGCTTTTCGGTTATTCCATATATATTTGATGAGAAGAAAAACTGTACTGATTTTCTAGGGAGGATCGAAAGTATGTAGGCTCTACTTCAAATGAATATCATTGGCTTGAAAAAAATCTGTAAAATTAAATAAATTGAAGCTAATTGGGCCATAGCAGTCTATGCATCGACCTATATCCCTGAAAATCACTTTCAGGTCGAGTAATTAGAGTCTAAGGATTAAACTAAATCATATTTTTGAGTAACACGATTATTTTTTCCCATTACTATCTACTTTTTGCCTTTCCTTAGTTCAACAGTAATCGAGAAACGTTTTTTACAAAAAAATAGATAGAAACCAAGATTAAAAAACTTATAATCACATTCCGATTTTTTCCGCAACCTTAATGCTCCAATAATGGAACTTAATGTCGCTTGTCTACGCCAACCCGATAACTGGTCCTATCTAAAACTTTTAATTGAAAATACTTCGAAAATCTTGTTTTTTCTCAGTTCTCAGGGGTTGAAACATTTGCAAAGATTTACATTTCAAGTTAAATTTTTCTTCCCGTATTTTAGTCTGTTTATGAAATTATTTTAGCAGCCATGAATGGAACGGCAGCCAACTGCATTAATTAATTGAGTCTGAAGTTTGCAACTTTATAACTCACTGCAGGCTCTTAATATTCATTTTTGTTCGTTTAATATTAAGCAGTTACAGAATTTGTCGTATAAATTTTTATTGAATACTTGTTTCCACTCAATCGCAATGGGTCTTTCATTATCCATGCGAAACAACTTTATTTAAACATCACATTGGAATCCCTTGCTTATTTCAAAAGTGTCGTTTATTTTACCAGACTGTCTTTGCTAAATTACACTACATAAAATATATTTCCACTCAAACTTAGCTCTAAAATTTGTCGAATCATTGTGAGAAGCAATCGCGAAAATGTTTTCCAAAGCCTCTAAATTTTTCCTTATTTCCTGCTTTCAGACCTACATCGTACTTTTGAACTTATTTATTTCCTTGTTCTGATGCAATTAGAATGAAGTCATTTTATTTGGGTAAGAGCAAAATCCCTTGACAGTTACCACCGGTAACCAAAAGGTACCATTTCATTCAGTGGTAAAGAAGCGTATAGTTTGTATACCCTCTTCGACAAAAAGTACCGAAATTATAGCAGCTGCTCCGTTCAAAGGCTTAGGAACCCAAAAAGATAATCTCTCTCCAGAGCTTTTCAATGATGATGAAATATTCCATTTTTTCTTAGCGTTAGAATCAGATGGCTCTGTTGGAATGTTTACTACACTGCAGAAGGTAATTTTTGGATAGCTTCTAATCTATAGCATGAAGATGAAGGGATAAATACGATAATAACAATATCCACTTTATAAAATGAGTCTTGAGTAGTAACTTAGGGGAAACGTCTAGTAAGATCAATATATACATGTTAAAAACTCTCAACCCTACCAATAATTAAGGATCTGTTAAGAGAAAAAAATGTTTCGGGGGGATTTCAATATTCGAAGAATAAGCTCGAAGCATATGATACATACATATTTCTCGAAATGTAAGCTAAATTGGACCTCGAAAAGTAATTAAAACATGAATAAATGGTGAAAATAGAGTTTTCTAATACGTGCAGGTGTTATTTTACATTTATCAAATTTCTATGAGTATTAATCTATATAATAGTCGCTTTCTATATTAACAGTAAAAAACTTTACGCTATGCACAGTAAGCTGTCATTGCTGATAGTATGTATCAACGAAAATCCAGTAAGCGAAGAATAAGCGTATGATAAACTAGATTGTCCGTATTTTTGTACATAATTCTTTAAGTAATTCAGCCCTACTGAGTTTGTTTTATTCATGCCCGTTGTTACTGAAGCCGAGCCCTTATTCCTCAAGGAATTGACATCACTAAACGCATTATACTTAACGCTTAGCTCCAAGTATCATAATATCAGGCATAAATTGAACGCATAGTTATATTGATTGTGTCTAGGCATGGTATTTTCATATCAGGTGCTGTCTCTATGACCTAATGTTGACCATAAATTGCGCAATTGCGACTTTTAAAAATGTCATAATTCATTAAGCGAAGGCCGAAGCAAAACAAATCCAGTCTGTCAAAGTTGAGAAAATGCACGCTTTATGTTATTGGGGAGGTTTAAGTATTCCCAAATGCTTTATTCTTTAGAACTGTGACGATTCGTGATTATAGTTCCAGTAAACCAAACCTCAAGCGTTCTTTACCTTCAAAAACTGTATTTATATCTATATAATAAAACAATCAACTGGAATACGGAGCCAATTTGCAGTACTGAGCTGTGGAGAGAGCAGTATGGGTTACTTCTCGTAGAAGTATATCGAGATGCCCACGCGTTCTATATAAACCTCCGTTTCCACGGATATCGTTTCAAAGAATCTCAAAACCATAAAACTACCAGAGTAAATGGCATTTTATTTTCTTTCTTTCAGCAAAATTAATATCACCACACAGTCTAACTTTATGTAAAATGGACCAAATTATATTTACTTGACCTTCAATAGTAACCGATACGCAAGAACTTGGTGCGAAAATTGTCGTTTGTGTACGAGTCAAGACTAACGGCAGGTTAAAATTTGGAGAAGCTTCTGCATTTTTTGCATGTGAAATAAAAAATGGGAAAACAATCACTTTCCACATCTATACCTTCGCTCAGCCGCAATGTTGATCAAACGTACTCTGAAAATATGTGGGAACCCATTAATTATAATGTTATTCGTCGGCTAGAGCAGCGGGTACGGGAATTTTCCAGAATGGGTCGACAATTCATCGGAAAGTTGTCCGAAAGAGGCTTTGGGGCAGCACTAAGTCGTCTACAATGCAGAACGATTTCGAAATAGAAGATAAAAAAGAACAACAGCAGAATTGAAAGAGAAGATTTCGAAATAGAAGATAAAAAAGAACACCAGAAGAAGTGAAAGAGAATGACATAGCTCGACAGGGAGGGAATACAACGATGTTTGAAGAATCCAACTACAGGAATACTTACGAGCATGACTGCAATGGAAGCGATCGGGATGAACTAAGTGACTTTGAAATTGCAGAGGAACGAAAAATACTTGTAGAAATTTCCTCAATAAGGCACCTGGCGCCGTTACTCTTCAACGGAAAACTAGCTTCCGATAGTGTATATCATTTATAGCACCGTCCTCATATGAAGCACATTTTGTCCTTATAGGAGGACATACAAATATGTACAGTAGCAAAAATCATTTTGGGAGGGGAGGCGTAAATAGTTACTGAAAATACTCTAGAATATATATGTTTACTGTAAAGAAGTTCTCGGTGGTTTCAACTCTACATTAAAACTGCTCAAGCATTCAGTTGAAGGATAAAATGCGGAAAATTGGCACTGGTATCAAAATTATATAGTTTGAACTACTGTAGTTTAATTATTGTGACTTATGCGTTCCTATGTGTCCTTCTTTGACAGAAATAGAGTGTAGATTGTCATTTTACACACATTTTTATTCGATTCTATGGAAAATGGGTATTTCAATTTTAATTTTCGGTCAATTACATGTTTTTTTTGGACTAATTAAAGAGTTTTTGAAAAGATAAACTGGAATAGACAAATTATTGGCCAGTTATGCTTATTATGGTTGTCTTTTTTTCAATAGAGGGGAGTACCTGATTAAATGTTGCTCCAAAGCTGTATATATATTCCAACTCTGATATTTAGTTCATATACAACATACTCTAAGATATACATCACAAGCTATGAATGTTAAAATCATTAAAAGGCGTCTTAAATCGAGATGTTTTCGACGTCACTTTCTGTAGCTGGCTCAAATATGAATTTAATATCTAAAAATGTTTTCCAACCTTGTCACCTCTTTTCGTAAATTTAACTTTTACAGTGCACAAATTGTATTTTATACGTGCATTCTCCAGTTAAAGTCTTTAATCGTTTGGAAAAATGCTACTCAGTATGTTTGTCATTTTTAAATAATTTTATTCTCTTGCAGTTGTTTAGGTTCATATGTTAATCTACTTGGCAAAGCGCTACACTATATCATTAAATATTTTCAAGGAGTTTTTCTCATAAACCAAGCATGTGTTTGAGTTTTGTACGTACAGCTACATTTAGTTAGGGTTCCTAGCCAAACCAAAGGTCTCAGTGTAAGGAACTTTACAACAAAATCAGTACTCAGAACTTAAGAAGATACCACAGTATATTATCTTGTGGTAGTTTTTGAATTCTAAGTTCCAATCCTTTCCGATAACGCGAAGTATATATTTATTGCAGTAAGCAGTGCTTAGCAGTACATTTTACTTTGTGGATCCAAACTTGGAAGCAGTTCCAAGAATTGGTCGGATCTTTCATTCGTAATGCAGCAATACACTTAAAATAAGATTATAAGTTCTTTGAATGAATGCAAACATCAAAGGTTTAGTGATTTTTCCAATGATAAGATCCCTACTGATGTCTCTAGTGTCTATACGATCATGCACTGTCCTCATATGAGGACAGATTCCGTTACATTTTGGAACGGTGAATGTTTTCGAAGCCCGAAATTTTTACTACTAAAAGTTTTTTTGTTAAGTTACAGTACAGTAATTCTTACTGTATATCCCGTCGTTTCTAAAACACCCGACGATAATACGAACTATGTTTCCTTCGAAAATGAAGCCGTTTTCACAACTACCTGCGAAAAGAGGAAGCTGGTGAGGGAAAACTGCTCTAGCCTTCAACGGGTTCAACAAATTAAAAGTTTGTTTTGATTTGTCATCTACACCCATGGACTAATGTGGAGGAACAAGAAATGCGCTGAGGGGAAACATTTGTATTGATAAAAAAATGCTAAAAGTTGTCCCATATGAGGACAACGGTCCCACATCAGGGCCAGAGCGTTGAGGGGACGTCGGCCTCCGGATGATTGGCGATGGTGAGGGACGGACGGAGGTTGGTCATGTTGAGAGGTAAAAAAGAGTGAGCCGATGTGGCATTTGATGGCGGGCTGTTGCCTTTACGACGTTTAATTAGGACTTTAAATAGGCCAAAGTATTCGAAACCTTTCCCGGCCTTGGACGAAATAAAATGATAGGCAATGGCGCAGCTTTGAATTTGCATGCAATCAGGACAACAACAAAAAATCTGCTTGATAAAATATCAGAGCTGAATTTAGAGAACGAAGCGGATCACGAGTCAGAAGATTTCTTTTTTGAAAAAGGAGGACCAAAATGCTCAAAGATAACATAGAAATGGAACTTTATAGTGAATTTGGAAACCTGGGAAAATTTGTTTAGGATTTTGTTCGTAAAACAGAATTTGTGCAAAGAGTTGATTTTGAAAATACACGGGAAAGAGAAGACAGAAGTATGTGGAGATTACCGCTCTACTACAGAAAGGACCGTTTTTATAACAACCCGCCATCCCACTCAAGACGATCGTCCCTGCTCGCCCTCAATGTTCCTGCTGTTCTTCTGTTAGTTCTATTCATTCATTTGGGAAGCTATATGGTTGACAGAAAGTATTTGATTTCCGAGATGGTGGAAGAGTATGTACCAAGCGATTACCGGCTCTATTCCTTGGAAAAAGGTATCATATATTCAATAGATTTTTCATAGTGTTATATATGAGTTACTCTCGTTTCACATCTCCAATCCGAATGTAAGATATTAGATGTAGTATACAAACTTATCCGGCATCGGGTACATAAACGGGTACCTGAAGGAGAAAAAACTTGCAACATAAGAATCTAGTCTTCGCTATTAAGGTGCGCTTCGTGGTTGTTTTGGAAGTACATGCATATACTAGTCGCAAAATAGGAAATTACTACGGCTTCTCGAGGGGTGTCCGTTTTTTGCGATACAAACGTCTATTTATTAGCCTTCCAATAATTAAGGAGGCATATTTTCCCCTTGGGAGACTGGGTTGTGTTGGAGGTGATCTACTTGGAGATCTTCTCAGTTTCTCTCGACGCCTTGCCCTCTTTAATGATCGTCCTTGATCACTGGATGGCCCTGCTCTTATCATTATGACGATCTCGGGGGAATCTTGGTCTTCAGCTGAGCTCCTGTTCCTTGGCGGAGAAAGGTAAGGCTCCCATTGGGTATATGAGACTAGTCGATATTCCATATCCAGGGTAACCTGTAACTTCTCAGTTGTACATATTGATTGTTCTTAAGAAATATGAAAATCGGGCGGATAATGTTCACATAGGTTTTTGATAAGTCTCTGGAAGCTACCATTCGAAAGCTTCCTATAAAATAATGATGTTTTCTTGCGTCGGCCGGCAAATTCGATTGAGAAGGTTTCAAAAGGACCGGAAACTGGAAAGCTTAGAGTTGTCTTATACTTTCGTATCGGAGTGAATTTTTGACATTTATCACAGATTTTGACGAAATTATAGACGTCCTTATGGATACTGGGCCACCAGAATCTTTCTGTAATAAATTGATTTGTTGCTTTGTGATCCCAATGCCCAAAAACATCATGAAAACTCCTCAATATCTTCAGTTTTTTTCAAGGGGCTACTAGTTGAGGACCGGCTTTAGTATGTCGGAAGAGTTTCCTCTTCACCAATTTAAAAGCTTTTTGATTCGTTCGTACTAAATTTCTGTTGCTCAAGATCAACCTTCCTTATTTCTATTCCATCAATAATTTAAATTAGCCCCTGTAGATTAGATTCGTACTTGTCAAGGTGTGGCACTTGCACCTCGACAACTTGATCTCCTCAATGCAATTTGCATATCCTTGTTCATGTAAAACTTTCTGTTCTTCGTAGTATTGGTATGTAACGTTGCTGCTGTCTTGGCGAAATATTTGATACATTTTGGATAATATGGGGCAGGTCCTAAGAAGCTTCGAACCTCCGTCTTTGAAGCGGGCTTTGGTGCCAACTTGATTTTTTCGTTTTCTCTGGATCCACTCTAATTCCCTCCTGATCGATGATATGAACAAGGAGTTGTATGGAAGTTATCGAAAAGAAGCATTTGCTCAACTTAATTTTCAGGCTGTATGCAGATATCCTCTCCACCACTGTTTTCACATGCGATATGTGCTGATCCAAGGTTTTGGAGAATATTTCTACATAATCGATAAAAAATCTTGCGAAAGGAAGTCTTTTCAAAACTTCGTTCATCATTCTCTGGATTGCAGCAGGTACATTCATGAGACCGAACGGCATCACTTCGAACCTAAAGATACCGGCTTTGGTTGTAAATGTTGTTTTTTCCTTACATTTTTCATCCAATGGAATCTGTCAATAGCCAGTGTAAAGGTCACTTGAGGTGAAGTATCTCCCGTCCTTCAGGTCCTCAATGATTTCCTCCATGTTTGGAATCGGAAAACGATCGGGTATCATTTTCTGATTCAGTTGTCGTTAATGGACGCAAAAGCGAAGTTTTCCATCCTTCTTCGGTGCTACCACAACTGGAAATTACCATGGGATGAAACTAGCCGAATAATACCATTTTTCAGCATACTTGGAACATTCCCTGAGATGAATTGGTCATATTTCGGCGGTATACGTCTAGGACTATGGTAAATTGGTTGCGTATCGGTAAGTTCAAATGCGTGAGTGACCTGTACACCTGCTTGTCTTAGATCTGAAACGGTCCATGCAATTACTTCGGAAGATGTTAATATGTCGAATTTTTCTTTGAGGCGGGAGGGGAAGGTGCTGCACTTTTTCTGGAATTTACGCGATCTTGCATTTTTTTTCTTGATTCTTATCGTCCCTATTTTGGAGGATCTCTTCCGGCATTCTAGTATCTTCAGATTTGGAATTCGGCGTATTCCTATCCTCCTTGCAAATGCCTTGGTCCTGCTTTTTTGAATGATGTATTTTGATTCGATATTATTGCAAAAGAAAACACATTTGGGTCTCAAATCTGTCCGAGAATTCCAGTATTCATCTGTTTCAAACACGGAATAATAATCATTCCATGCCATGTTCATTATCCCTCGAGCGGACCCTCTTTCTCTTCCAAAAGTGTTAGTTGGTTCGGAATCTTCGCTTTCATAGCTATAAGTGAAATATTCACTGTCTGATTCTCCTAAATCCTCCGGTTATATGCTTTTGCCCAAGTCCAGGGGAATATTCACGGTTCTGCCGTCTACATAAACTGAAAAACTTTGGTTGCCAAGTCAACGCATGTCTCCAGTCTTTCCAAAGTAGGACAACCAAAGATTGCAGCAAAAGGTATTTCAGGCATGACAAGAAACTATTCATCAACTTTAGAGTCCCCAAAGAACAAAAGAACCTTGTCGAAAGTGCCCGTGCATTTTGATACGGGTTAATCCGCAACAGTTATTCTTCGAGTAGTTGCAATGATTTCGAAACCTAAATCTTTCACTAATCTTTCTGAATTAAGATTTGGAACAGAACCCTAATCGAAAAGAGCTGGGGTGTTCGTTCCAAATACCTTGACTGGTACCAGCTTAAGACATCTTGGTGATGTCGAGACTGATTGTATAAACAATTTCTCATCCTTAACGGACTTACTAGGTCTTACCTTTTTGAGTTCTATTTTAGAAGCCTCTGCCTCGCCATTCAAAAGTTGACCAAAAGTTATTCCAGTTGGGCTGATTCATGCCCAGCTACCAAATTCTACTTCTATACATACCCCAATACGTCCCTCGGGAAACTCTTAAATTTCTTATTCTTTTTCTTTTTCTTGGCCGGAATGATTTTGACTCCTGGAACAACTTGATCAGACCTCTTTGTCCTAGGAGGCACATGTGCTGGGATATGATCCAGTATTCCATAATCTAGCCTAGGTTTTTTCGATAAAATTTTCCCTTCTCCATCTTTTTTTGTGACATTGACTTGACTGGATTCTTCAGCGATAGGTACGATACCGGCATCCTCCAACCTTTAATCCTTCTAGTTTCGTAAAATTTTCAGTTCTGGTCCTAATTCGCTTCTCGCGTCCGATAAATTAGCTTTCTGTTCTCTAGTGGTTAGATCAGCAGTTACGTTCATGATGCCAATATCGACCGCACTTTCCACAACGATTGTTTCTAAGTGGATTGTCAGACACCTGTTTGCAAAGTGTCCAGGCTTGTACAGTAAGAAACAGACTTCTGCGGCCTTAGGGCCCCAGACTGGTTCTTCTTTAATGGTAAGAGTAAGGCTTTCCAACTGCGAGGTTATCATGTCAAGTCGATTATCGAATCGGGTTTCCAACCTTTCTTCCAAGTTTTTGCCATCGCTCCTGACAGATTCTAATGCCGCTGCACTAGTAGCCGGCTTTGATAATTCTTTTCAGGATTACGATAGACATCTATGTAGGGTTTCCCTCGGTACCTCATCAGTGACTGAAACGTCTCCGAATTTTTGACAAATTCTACTTTGGTACCCTTCAGTTCATTAAAAGTGTGAGGGCCCTTGATGAGGAGAAATCGGAGAGCCGCTTATCCCCATCTCCGCCTTACGCAGCATTCCGTACTTGGCTTGGGCGTTGAACCCAGCCTTTTCATAGAGATCACACAAGTATACCAATGAGCTTAACAAATCGTCGAAGTTGAGCCGGGCCTCTATGGCGGTACGAATCATCTCATCTGGTTCTACCTCCTTAGCATATTCTTTCACAAGCCACTCACATACCTCACCGAAGTTACGCCCATTCCCGTTAAGAGACCACCCGTCGATAAACTTGGACTTATATTTGTGCTTTGCGTCACCATGAAGATAGGCGAAGATACTTGCGGCCTTCTCTCATCGCTCTTCTCACGCATCAAAAATTAGCATAGTATAGAGAAACTCCTCACGTCTTCACTCTTGCCCCCTGTGAACGTTATACGACTGCGTTGAGATCTATGGTTACAGAAAAAAAATTCCCCGAATTGTTCCCTAGTACTCGACAGCTCGAATACCTCGGTACAACCCCCTCCACAAGAGTACCAAATGATTGGGTTTGAATCGTCGGGAGAAGAGATACTCAGAACCAACTACCCCAAGAAGGAGGTGTTGCAAGCGACAAAAGTGCTACCGTGGTATAGTTGAACGAACAAAAGGGAGTGTATATGGAAGATAATTGAGAGAACTACAAGCAGTTATGAAAGTGGCAGGGTCTACCGCTGATGCTCTGCGACCAGCGTAGAAAAATTATTTCTTGGGTCTGGAGTTGACTCTCAATCTCCTACTACTCGGGACTTGACTTGTGAAGTTGTCTGCCAACTTACTTGACCTCCACAGCAGTAAGCAGATCACTCAGCTTATATAAACTTTTTGGCTAACCCTAAAGTCTCAAAGAAACACACTAAGAACCAAAAAATACATCAAATGGAATCTTTTGAACGAGAAGGACTAACAGCAGATACTATCAGGACAGTTATCTAGATTCTTTCCTTAATATCTTATTCCTCTAGATCAGAGCCAAAAAGTTCCCCCGAAATATTTATTCCACCCAAGCAGTCCCACAAATATCCGCGAACGGCTTAGAATTCTCCATTGCTTCCTGCTAAATATCTAGACCACTGAAGATGCCCCCATTCGGGTCCAGAGTCAGGACCACTTGGTCCATACTTTCCGGCCCCTCACCACTATTACAGCTCTTTCCATATCTCCCTCTCTCTCATCCTCCTCGTCCTACTCTTCACCCTTCTCCTCATCTTCGTTAGAAGAGTCAGAGATCACAATTACTCCCTCAGTCTCCCTTTCGTTCCCCGTGGAGCTCCCCCACCGTTGTACTCTAGTGGCTCCCACGGGTCCACTCACTCCTCTTCTTCCTCCTCTTCCTCTTTCTCCTCCACCTCCTCTTCCTCTGCATCCTCTGCCTGCTCGAAGCAGCTACGGCGGACCCACTCCCAAACGCGTTTCCGGTCGAATCGTCAACAGTATTCATCGAAATCGGCTGGACCACTTGCCATCCGGGTCAGAGCGTTGAGGGTACGGCGGCTTCGGGATGACTTGGCGATGGTGAGGGAAGGGCGGAGGCTGGTCATGTTGAAGAACAAAAATGGGTGAGCCAATGGGGTAGTTGATGGCAGGGGTCGCCTCAACGACGTCGATTTCGGACTTTAAATAGGGCAGCGTATTCGAAAGGTTTCACGGCTTTTGAAGAAAAAAAGTGAAGCAATGCCGCAGCATTAAATTTGAAAGCGATAAGGACAATAGCAAAAATTTGCTTGGTATAAAAATCGGAACTAAACTTAGAGGACGAAGCGGATCACGAGTTAAAAGTTACCTCTTTTGAAAAAGAAGGTCCAAAGTGCTCAAAGAAAAATACAAATGAGTGGCACAATGAAATCGAAATCATAGGAAAATCCGTCCTATGATTTTGATCTTGAAATAAAATTGATGGAAACCGTTGTTTTTGAAGAATGATTGAAAGAAAGAAGACAAAAATTTGGGGAGAGGACCACTCTCCTATAGAAAGAACCATGTCTGTACCAACGCACTTGACGTAAGACTCACGGTAGGGAGATTCATGCGTCAGGATCCATGTTGGCATCGGGGCGGAATGTGTTCAAGGGCGACATGGGTTGATATCGGATGGAGTAGCAGGGGGCGGAGGGGGGAGGCGGGGCATTGGAAGCAGCGACCGTAATACGGCCACCCGTTTGAGGCTGATTAGGGGTAGACTGAATACGGCGGAGTTTGAATCCACCTGCCGCTGCTGGTGGGGAGGCAGAGGGACTGCCCCAGGAAAACCAGGGAGATTGGACAGTTTGGCGCGGATTATAGTATCAATCTCGCAAAGAGCGGTGGCAAAGATCGAGCTGGGCACTATTTACATTTTTCGTCTTCCAGGCAACAGATTTCAGAACCGAGACCAGATTTCAGCAGCTCACTAAGCGGGACAGCGATCTAGATGTAGCTATCGGTAACTATCAGCAATGGGAAGGGGGAACTGTTTGGGTGTTTTACCCTTGGAGGATACATTCGATCTATCCCATGTAGTGGGAAGGGAAGCAGATTCACTCCCCCATTACTGTGTCGGCATACCTTTTTGAGTCGATTGTGGTTGTCTGGAAAACGTGGGATGGATCGGATATATCTTCCAAGAGTAAAACACCCAACCCTTTCCCTCGCCATTGTCTGGGACCCATACTGCTTACTGCCACTTGGTGGTGCTCCATGCAGTAGATTCGCCTCACGTCGCTTTAATTGTTCCCGTGCGTCACGTTAAAGCTGTAGAAACGTCACTGGCGGGGAGGCACATAAATGCAACTGAAAGCAACCGAGACAGCACTGGTATTCGAGATGTTGCTTTCTTCAATTTGATCATCTGCATACACTGAGATTGGATATATCTTCCAAAAGTAAAACACCCAACCCTTCCTCCTGAGAAATTTGAGGATTTTTATCGCGACTGACATTGAAACGATGCATTCATGGCGTTTTGGGGCGCAAACTCTCCAGACTCTTCAGAAAATTCCCAATTCAGTCTCGAAAAAGTCCAGGAGTGTGTCTTCAAAATCGACTCTTCTCGATCCCAAAAGCAATCTCCAGGATGTCGGCTGCGATAGAAAATTGTCGAGATAAACTTGATAATCAAGTTTAATTGAAGCTATCTCTCACTTCAATTAAGTCAGAGATAGCTTCAATGACTGCCCATCAAAATGAAGAGCGGTCATCAATCATTCCTCCCCGCTCACCACCCGGAAGAGCAACCACCGCCACCTTAAAGGCACCTGCTTAAATTTTTCCGATTTTAACATCAAAAGCCTTGTCGTGTCGGTCAACAAATGCGGCCGACACGACCACATCGTCTATCCGTTGAGGGCGAGATCCTGGGACTCACTGTCTGGTCAGGTTTTGTTAGTGTCGGGAACTGTGCACTGTACGATGAGGACTTCTGCATCAATAGATCCATACGGGAGCCTGTCAACACTCGTAAATGCTCTTGAGCTAACAGTGAGACAAGCATCACTGTTAGCTCGAAGATATCTAGGTAGGGGTGGGACCGAAGAGCTGTCGGCATCGTGCGTCCAAGCCCCATCAAACTGGAGTATATAGTACCTCCAGTCCACTACTCCTCTTGGGAAACAGAGGTAGCTCCACCTCCCTCCTTCGACACACAGCCCATTCATCTGTGCGACGCCGGCATTCAAAAAACGCGATGGAACGCAACCTTGCACCAATGTCAGGTAGCCCACAGGAAGCGGATCCAGCAGCGCGAGCCGTAGCGTCCGGAGAGAGGATGGAGCCCCAAGCCCATGTGTGTTCCACGTGCAAGCGGGTAAGTTTGTAAGTCACCGAATGTTTGATTCCAATTTCATGCTCTTCTGTTAGCGGGGTTTCAGAGTTGAGCGGCCACTAACAATGAAACGCTTGTCCGATGTGTGTAGGAATTTGGAAGGCGCTACAACCTGAAAGTGCACATGAGAATGCACACTGGGGAGACGCCCTACGGTTGTCCCGTAGAGAACTGCGGTAGAAAGTTCAAGTGGCGGAGCTCCATGGTCCACCACCTTGGGGCCCATCATGACGGGAGCGATGCGCACATAGTTAGATTAAGCGCCCCGAGGAGAAACAGCGGTGGAACGTCTGTCCCAGTTCAATCAGAGGAACAAGGGCAAAATATTCCTGGCCACGAAAGGAATATGGAAGCCCGGGACAGAGCCACGCCAGCTGGGCAATCAAGGAGAGGAGAGATTCATGGCACCGGGAACCACCCGAGACAAAAGAAACGCCAGAATCCCCTCATCCATGTTGCCGTAGAGGATAGGAGGGCTAACGCAGGCCAAGGAGCTGTTAGTACGCCTGACATGACTAGTCCCGAGGAAAGGGAAAAGAAGCGGCCCAGACTTTCCGTGCCTGGGGGTCTGCGGTCAGCATCTAGAGGTCATGATGGTAGCGGTGTCGCCAGGTCGACGAAAGGTAGCGACTTGGACGATCTCTTCGAGAGATGTGTGGATGTGCACGCACCAGTAGATGCCTGTGACGATATCACAAATCATCGAACTGACCAGTAGTAGAGTTTGATGAAGTGAACGACACATTAGAGGCTCTGGATGCGTTGCCACCCTGCGACCCATCCGTGCTGGGCGGTGGCATATGTGTGGAGGTAGATGTGGGGAGGGCGCCCTCAAACGGAATCCACCAGTCGCAGTGGGTGGCGGCCTTGTCACGGACTGACGGTGAGGATGGGATACGTGCCGCGGCATCTCCCAATAGTCCAGGCTGCGAAGTTGGGGACGCAGACTTGGGGCTGTTTGAGGTGACGGATTTGAACAGCCGCCCCATAGTGGTAGATCATGGGTTTGAAGTCCCCATTGAATTCTTTGACTTGTTCTGAGAAATGTACAATAATCCCTAGCAAAAAAATTGTTAATAAAACGCCTCCTTTGGCTGGGTATTGCAGAACCAGTGTGTGTGGAAATCTTTACGACTATGAAACAAAGCACTCAGACGTGCAGAAGTATCATTGAAGAAATACTACTCAAGCAGACGACGGGTTTTCCCCTGGCGGGCTTGCATCCGTTGAAGACAGAATAAAAAACCAGTAACGAAATCCCGCAACTCAAGCGTGGCGAAGAAATTTCGGCGGCTGGCAGCGAAAGAAGCGAGAAGGAGGAAAGATTTAGAACCATTCTCCCGTAACGCACCGTAAGTATCCATTCCAACGGGCATCAGTAAGACATTATTGGCGTCACAGGAGTCGCGGGGAAGTTTTGGGTGTTTTTTACTGTGGGAAGATGTATTCGATCTATCCTAAAGTTTTTCAGACAACCACAATCGACTCAAAAAAGTGTGCCGACACCGTAATGGGGGAGGAACTACGCTCCCTACAAGACCGCCTTCAGCCCAGCCATCAAGTAGGTCGGATTGGACATGACGGCTGCTGCTGCGTGACTTTGCATCAAAACCCCCCGAACCTTTCCGTACGTCTCCATTGCCCTCACGGCCCCATTCCTTGCCGCGTCACTTTGCCCTGAAGGTAGCATTTTAGGGAGCGTAGTTCCCTCCCCATTACTGTGTCGGTATACCCTTTTTGGGTCGATTGTGGTTGTCTGGAAAACCATGGGATAGGTCGGATATATCTTCTAAGAGTAAAACACCCAAACGTTCCCCTTTGCCCTGCACATGCATCCCGGTGCCAACCTCCAAGAGTGGAGATCGTCACAGGCACGAGCCTAACTCTGGTGGGGGTCGCGATAAAAGATTGGTATCTTCTCTGCTTTGCATTTCGCGCCGCATTCAGAGAGGACATCGGGTTGAATTAGAGGGGGTTGAAATAGACGCCTGAAGAGGAGCCCGATAGCGATAGGACGGATTCCCCAGTTTGGTTTCGCCAGCGCAGTGGGACGACCCTTGCAGAAGTACGGGCGGCATGCAGCCTGCAGTTCGACGCTCTAGCAGAGGTTGTGGAACTTTGTCAGAGCATGACGGCAATCTCGGCCGGGCATGACCCCGCCTGATGGGCGGTGTAGCATTCGCAGGGACGCTGGGGACAGACCATCGGCTCCAGGAGCGGTTGAAGGGTGCACGCTATGAATAGTTCTGCAGACGTCCGAGACAGAGAACTCGAGCGGTAGTGGGAAGCGATGAAGGGGCATGGATGGGGGGCATGGAAGTGATAGGACTAGGCGGCATGGGATGGAGCAAAGGCAAGGAATGGAAAACCATGGGATAGATCGGATATATCTTCCAAGAGTAAAACACCCAAACGTTCCGCCAAGGCAAGGAGTGAAAGGTAGCTTTGCTGGAGGAGAGTGGGGGATCAACTTGGGGAAGGGCTGCGGTGGCCGGGAAAAGCCATCTCGGGAGACGAAACGGCGATATCTGCGAAGGGCCGTGTCAGGGCGGACGAGGGTGGGAGGGGATGGAACTGGAGAGGGGAGGGCGTAGGTGAACAAGCAGGTAGCCTTATCGAGGAGGTCATCATTGAGGGGGCGGGAAGCCATGCGGATGCGGTCGAGAAAGCTGGAGCAATTTTCACGGGGACGGCGGCTAAGAGCACGGGGGCGCTTGGAAAGCCAGCTTCGGGATGGCAAGAGTCGATTGTGGTTGTCTGGAAAACCATGGGATAGATCGGATATCTTCCAAGAGTAAAACTCCCGAACGTTCCCCCAGGATGGCAAGAAGTTCCGGGAGGCCCCGAGTCCTGTGCTCTGGCGAGGGAGCGGATATAACGCGGTACAATGCCACGAAGTATAAGTCGTAAGCCGCGGCTTGGACTGGCGGAAGAATGTAGGTGAGAGTAGGGAAGGGGGTAGGGAGCAGGGAACAGAAGGTGAGGGATGGCATAGACGGATCCTGTACTTGGGATATGTTTGGCGGGTCGGGAGCAGGTCGGGAGCTGGACGAACCTAAAACTGATCACACGTGACGAGAGATTCACGGTAGGGAGATTCATGCGTCAGGATCCATGTTGGCATCGGGGGCGGGAATGTGTTCAAGGGGGCGACATGGGTTGATATCGGATGGAGTAGCAGGGGGCGGAGGGGGGGAGGCGGGGCATTGGAAGCAGCGACCGTAATACGGCCACCCGTTTGAGGCTGATTAGGGGTAGACTGAATACGGCGGAGTTTGAATCCACCTGCCGCTGCTGGTGGGGAGGCAGAGGGACTGCCCCAGGAAAACCAGGGAGATTGGACAGTTTGGCGCGGATTATAGTATCAATCTCGCAAAGAGCGGTGGCAAAGATCGAGCTGGGCACTATTTACATTTTTCGTCTTCCAGGCAACAGATTTCAGAACCGAGACCAGATTTCAGCAGCTCACTAAGCGGGACAGCGATCTAGATGTAGCTATCGGTAACTATCAGCAATGGGAAGGGGGAACTGTTTGGGTGTTTTACCCTTGGAGGATACATTCGATCTATCCCATGTAGTGGGAGGGAAGCAGATTCACTCCCCCATTACTGTGTCGGCATACTTTTTGAGTCGATTGTGGTTGTCTGGAAAACGGTGGGATGGATCGGATATATCTTCCAAGAGTAAAACCCAACCCTTTCCCTCGCCATTGTCTGGGACCCATACTGCTTACTGCCACTTGGTGGTGCTCCATGCAGTAGATTCGCCTCACGTCGCTTTAATTGTTCCCGTGCGTCACGTTAAAGCTGTAGAAACGTCACTGGCGGGGAGGCACATAAATGCAACTGAAAGCAACCGAGACAGCACTGGTATTCGAGATGTTGCTTTCTTCAATTTGATCATCTGCATACACTGAGATTGGATATATCTTCCAAAAGTAAAACACCCAACCCTTCCTCCTGAGAAATTTGAGGATTTTTATCGCGACTGACATTGAAACGATGCATTCATGGCGTTTTGGGGCGCAAACTCTCCAGACTCTTCAGAAAATTCCAATTCAGTCTCGAAAAAGTCCAGGAGTGTGTCTTCAAAATCGACTCTTCTCGATCCCAAAAGCAATCTCCAGGATGTCGGCTGCGATAGAAAATTGTCGAGATAAACTTGATAATCAAGTTTAATTGAAGCTATCTCTCACTTCAATTAAGTCAGAGATAGCTTCAATGACTGCCCAAAATGAAGAGCGTCATCAATCATTCCTCCCCGCTCACCACCCGGAAGAGCAACCACCGCCACCTTAAAGGCACCTGCTTAAATTTTTCCGATTTTAACATCAAAAGCCTTGTCGTGTCGGTCAACAAATGCGGCCGACACGACACATCGTCTATCCGTTGAGGGCGAGATCCTGGGACTCACTGTCTGGTCAGGTTTTGTTAGTGTCGGGAACTGTGCACTGTACGATGAGGACTTCTGCATCAATAGATCCATACGGGAGCCTGTCAACACTCGTAAATGCTCTTGAGCTAACAGTGAGACAAGCATCACTGTTAGCTCGAAGATATCTAGGTAGGGGTGGGACCGAAGAGCTGTCGGCATCGTGCGTCCAAGCCCCATCAAACTGGAGTATATAGTACCTCCAGTCCACTACTCCTCTTAAAAAACAGAGGTAGCTCCACCTCCCTCCTTCGACACACAGCCCATTCATCTGTGCGACGCCGGCATTCAAAAAACGCGATGGAACGCAACCTTGCACAATGTCAGGTAGCCCACAGGAAGCGGATCCAGCAGCGCGAGCCGTAGCGTCCGGAGAGAGGATGGAGCCCCAAGCCCATGTGTGTTCCACGTGCAAGCGGGTAAGTTTGTAAGTCACCGAATGTTTGATTCCAATTTCATGCTCTTCTGTTAGCGGGGTTTCAGAGTTGAGCGGCCACTAACAATGAAACGCTTGTCCGATGTGTGTAGGAATTTGGAAGGCGCTACAACCTGAAAGTGCACATGAGAATGCACACTGGGGAGACGCCCTACGGTTGTCCGTAGAGAACTGCGGTAGAACGTTCAAGTGGCGGAGCTCCATGGTCCACCACCTTGGGGCCCATCATGACGGGAGCGATGCGCACATAGTGTAATACAAAAAATGGTCCTCCCTCATTTAATACAGGAAATGGTCCTCCCTTCACGTAATACAGGAAATGGTCCTCCCTCGTGTAATCCAGCAACCTACAACGATCCCGCCCCTAACTTCTCCAACCGTCATTTCCAAATTTACTTCCATTTTATCTAGATATTTTTATACTGTATTTAACCCTCTGAATCGACCCCGAATCAAGTCCCTTTTCCCTTTTAGCTTACCTCCTCCTCCAAATTCGCCTTTTTTTGAGAAGAAGGGCGCAAATGCACTATTGCAAAATCCCTTGCAGATTTATTTTACCTATTCCTAATCTATAGAACCTGCCCCGGGAGCCTATTTAAACCCCTTTATTCTAAGTTCCAAATGCCCCGATCATTTTACTCATCACCCCTCTCCCCCACACACCCAAAGCACCCCACATTGCCTCCTGTTCCCCAACTTCTATCACAATGAGCAACCTTCGCCCCTCTGTCCCTATTTCCAAAAACCGCCCTTCCCGTTCCATCAATGGCCTTCGTCTCGCCGCCTACGGGCCAACCGATGCCGACGACTACATCCGGCGGCAAACAAAGAAGCAAATCATCGAGTTCGTGCGCCGCCTCTTCATAGAAGAAGAAGCGAGGGAGGTAAGTCCGGGAGAGGCTGAGAAGGTCGAGGAGGAGAGCGGGGAGTCCTTCGAGGAATGGTTAGCCCCTGAGCTAGTGTACGAGGATCAGGAAGATGAGGATGAGGAGGATGAGGAGGATGAGGAGATGAGGGAGGATGAGGAGGATGAGGAGGAGGAGGAGGATGAGGAGGATGAGGCAACAGGGGGCATGGAAAGTGTTGGACCGGTGGGGCCTGGAATAGAGAGTATGGATCAAGTTGTGCCCACGATGGAACCGGATGGAGATATCTTTAGTAGTCTAGATATCTCCCAGGGGGAAATAGAGAGTTGTGAGCCATTCGCAGATATTTGTGGGGACTGCTTGGACAGCATGGATATTTTAGAGGAGTTGTTTGGATCTGATTTAGAGAATGGGAAATAAGAGGACCAAATTAATTGTTAGTTTCTTAAGTATCTTTTGCTTAGAGTATATTGTCCACACAAAGTATTTTTATGCATTTCTTAGTATCTTCTGTAGTTTTGTTCGGACTTTAGGGGTAGCCAAAAGTCTATATAAGCTGAGTAAACTGCTTCCTCATGGAGAGGTCAAGCAAGTTGGCAGACAACTTCAAGCCAAGTCCCGAGTAGTAGGAAGTTGAGAGTCAACTTCAGACCCAAGAAAACTTTTTCTTACGCTGTCGCAGAGCGTCAGTGGTAGACCCTGCCCCTTTTATACTTGCTTGTAGCTTCTCAACTCTCTTCTATATACACTCCCTTTTGTTCGTTCAACAATACCACGGCAGCACTTTTGTCGCTCGCAACACCTCCTTCTCAGGGTAATTGGTTCTGAGGATCTCTTCCCCCGCCGATTTACCCCTATCATTTGGTACTCTTGTGGAGGGGGTTGCACCCGAGGTATTCGAGTTGAGCAGTAGTAAGGAACACTTCGGGGGATTTCTTTTCGTAATCATGGATCTCAACGCTGCTCGTATAACGTTCACAGGGGCAAGACTGAAGACGTTGAGGAGTTTCTTTACACATATGTCAACGTTGTGATGCGAGAGAAGGGCGATGAAGAGAAGGCCGCAAGTATCTTCGCCTATCTTCATGGTGACGCAAAGCACAAATATAAGTCCAAGTTTATCGACGGGTGGTCTCTTAACGGGAATGGGCGTAACTTCGGTGAGGTATGTGAGTGGCTTGTGAAAGAGTATGCTAAGGAGGTAGAACCAGATGAGATGATTCGTACCGCCATAGAGGCCCGGCTCAACTTCGACGATTTGTTAAGCTCATTGGTGTACTTGTGTGATCTTTATGAAAAGGCTGGGTTCAACGCCCAAGCCAAGTACGGAATGCTGCGTAAGGCGGCTATGGGGGATAAGCGGCTCTCCGATTTCCTCCTCATCAAGGGCCCTCACACTTTTGATGAACTGAAGGGTACCATAGTAGAATTTGTCAAAAATTCGGAGACGTTTCAGTCACTGAGTGAGGTACCGAGGGAAACCCGCACATCGATGTCTATCGTACATCCTGAAAAGAATTATCAAAGGCCGGCTACTAGTGCAGCGGCATTAGAATCTGTCAGGAGCGATGTCAAAAACTTGGAAGAAAGGTTGGAAACCCGATTCGATAATCGACTTGACATGATAACCTCGCAGTTGGAAAGCCTTACTCTTACCATTAAGAAGAACCAGTCTGGGGCCCCTAAGGCCGCAGAAGTCTGTTCTTACTGTCACAAGCCTGGACACTTTGCAAACAGGTGTCCTGATAATCCACATAGAAACACTCGTTGTGCAAAGTGCGGTCGATATGGGCATCATGAAAGTAACTGCTGGTCTAAAGACAACAGAAGAGCAAATTTATCGGAAGCAGGAGTGAGTCAGGACCAGAGGTGAAAATCTTACAAAATAGAAGGGATCAAAGGTTGACGGATGCCGGTAACGTATCCATCGCTGAAGAGATTAGTCAAGTCAATGTGACAAAAAGGGATGGGGAAGGGAACATTTTATCGAAGAAACCTAGGCTAGAGTATGGAATGCTGGAGCATATCCCAGCACCTGTACCTCCTCGAACCAAGAGGTCTGATCAAGTTGTTCCAGGAGTGGGAGTCACTCCGGCCAAGAAGACGAAAAAGAGTAAGAAAGTTAAGAGTATCTCTAAGGACGTACTAGAGTATGTGAAGAGGTACAATTTGGTGGCTGAGCTTGCATCGGCCCCAACTGGGATAACGTTTGGTCAACTTTTGAGGGGCGACGCAGAGGATGCGAGAAAAGAACTCAAAAAAATTATCAGGTCTAATAAGTCCGCTAAGGGTAAGAAACTGTTTCTTCAATCGGCCTCGACAGCACCAAGACGTCTTAAGCTGGTACCAGTCAAAGTATTGGGTATGAAAACCCAAGCTCTCTTCGATTCGGGTGCTGTTCCAAACCTCATTTCAGAAACTTTGGTGACAGATCTAGGTCTCGAAATTACTCCAACGACTCGAAAAATAACTGTAGCGGATGGAACCGTCTCAAAATGCATGGGCACTGTTGACAAGGTTTCCGTGTTCTTTGGGGACTCTAAAGTTGATGTAGACTTTCTTGTCATGCCGGATCTCCCTTTCGATGCAATCATTGGCTGCCCCACATGGAAAGACTAGGGACATGCATTGACTTGGGCAACCAAATGGTTTCAGTTAATATTGACGGCAGAACCGTGAAGATGCCCCTGGATTTCGACAAAAGCACGCATCCTGAAGATTTAAAAGAAACGGACAGTGAAGATTTCACTTCTAGCTATGACAGCGAAGATTCGGAACCAACTAACACTTTCGAAGTGGAAAAGGGTACCCTCGGGGGTTAATGAACATGGCATGGGACGATTATGATTCCGGGTTTGAAACAGATGACGACTGGGATTCTAGGATAAGTTTGAAACCCGAATGTGTTTCTTTTTGCGATGATATCGAATCAAAGGACAGAATTCGGAGCATGAAAGAAGATTACCTTTGCAAAGAAAATAAGAATACGGCGAATCCATATATGAAGATGTGAGCACGACGGAAGAGGTCCTTCAAAATATTGAGGTTGAGGATCAAGAAGAAAAAGGGCGCCAAATGGCAGAAATCCAAGGAAAAGTGCAGCACCTTCCCGCCCCGCCTCACTGAAAATATCCGACATGTTAACATCTTCCGAAGTAATTGCATGGAGCGTTTCAGATTTGAGACAAGCAAGTGTACCGGTTACTCACTCGTTCGAACTTACCGACACTCAACCGATTTACCACAAGCCTAGACGTCAACCGCCAAAATATGACCAATTTATCTCAGAAAATGTTACAAGTATGCTGAAAAATGATATTATTCGACCAGTTTCATCCCCATGGTCGTTTCCAGTTGTGGTCGCACCAAAGAAGGATGGAAAGCTGCGTTTTTGCGTCGATTACCGACAACTGAACCAGAGAATGATACCCGATCGATTTCCGATTCCGAACATGGAGGAGATCCTCGAGGACCTGAAGGACGGGAGATATTTCACCTCAATTGACCTTTACACTGGCTATTGGCAGATTCCATTGGATGAAAAATGTAAGGAAAAAACAACCTTTACCAGCAAAGCCGGTACGTTCAGGTTCGAAGTGATGCCTTTTGGTCTCATGAATGCACCAGCTACATTCCAAAGAATGATGAACGAGGTTTTGAAAGGACTTCCATTCGCAAGAGTCTATATCGATGATGTCGTCATATTCTCAGAAACATTGGATCAGCACATCTCGCACGTCAACAGTTGTGGAGAGGATATCGGAGTATAGCTTGAAAATTAAGTTGAGCAAATGCTTCTTTGCGAAAACTTCTATCCAATTACTCGGTCATATCGTCGACCAAGAGGGAATTAGAGTGGATCCAGAGAAAACGAAAAAAATAGTTGGCACCAAGGCCCGCTTCAAAGACGGAGGTCCGAAGCTTCTTAGGACTGGCCTCATATTACAGAAGATTTATCAAAGATTTCGCCAAGACTGCAGCACCGTTACATGCCAGCACTACGAAGAACGGAAAATTTTACTGGAACAAGGAAATGGAAACTGCATTTCAGGAGCTTAAAGATAAGCTATGTGTCCCCCCAGTTCTCATGTACCCAGATTTCAAGAGACCATTCGTTGTGGAGACAGATGCCTCAGAACGGTCTTTGGGTGCCGTTTTGTCCCAAAAAGATGAAAACGGAAGACTACACCCTGTTCAATTCGCAAGCCGAACTCTGAATGACGCGGAAAAGAGATACTCAGTCTGCGAGAAAGAAGCGCTAGCTGTCGTCTTCGCGCTGAAAAAGTTTCGCGTATACCTTTTATCACTCGAGAAATTTGTCTTGATAACTGATCACCAGGCACTTAAAACAGCATTCCAAAAGAAGGATGTACATCACCGCTTGGCCCGATGGCTCGACATTTTCGCAGAATATCGGTTTGAAATTGTGTATAGACCCGGACGCAATAATCAGCCTGCGATTACCTATCCCGCTTGAGGGACGCACTGATTCCAAATGAAAAAGCTTCGGAGGACATCGTCGGAGTCGCCGAGTTGCAGTTGCCGAACGATAACGAGTACGAAGCTAATATTCACGGACTGATCAAATTCCTCGATGGACTAGAAATGAGAAAGGTTGATCTTGAACACCGAAATTGGGTACGCAGGAATCAAAAGGCTTTTACATTGTGGAATGGGAAACTTTTCCGGCACACTAAAGCCGGTCCCCGACTAGTGGCCCCTTTGAAAGAAAGAATGAAGATCTTGAGGACTTTCCATGATGAGCTAGGGCATTGGGATCTCGAAACAACCAAAAATTCGTAACTGAGAGATTCTGGTGGCCCGGTATCCATAAGGACGTCTATAACTTCGTGAAAAGCTGCGACAACTGCCAAAAATTCACTCCAATACGGAAGTATAAGACAACTCTAAGTTTTCCAGTTTCCGGTCTCTTTGAAACCTTCTCAATTGACTTCGCGGCCCGTTCAAGGAAACTTCTTCCGGAAACAAATATCTCCTTATAGGGGTGGAACATCTTACTGGATGGCCAATAGCAGTTGCAGTCGAGGAGGCAAATGCTGAGGTGGTACTGAGATTCATCGAAAAAGAAATAATTGAACCGTTTGGTCTTCCAAAAAGGATCATCTCGGATAACGCCCTTTGTTTTACTGCAACTTCACTGCTTCGTTTTTGGAAGAGAAAGGGATTCAGCTGAAGACCGTTCTCGCATACGCTCCTATGTCCAACGGGAAAGCGGAGAGGATGGTTGGAACCATCAAACGAGCAATATCGAAAACTATGTTGGAGAATGAAATCCAGTGGGAAGATGCCTTACCAAAAGTGTTATACGGCTACCGTCGAAGAAGAGGAAGAAATGGACGCTCACCATTCGAGCTAATGTACGGAAGGGCTCCTAGAATGTTACAGAGAGACATGGAAACAAATATTATCGATGAAGAGAGTAGGGAAGTTGAATACTGGCCACCGAAGGCTGGAGATCACACCGCGCGCTAACACAGACAAGAAATAAGGATGCAGAACCTGCAGTCAGAACCTTTTCAGTTGGCTCTAAAGTACTTGTAGTACATGGAAAAGCAATGCAGCAGGCTGTGAAGTGGCCGGCCTTCCAAACCAAGTACTCGAACCCTTGCATCGTCACGGAGGAAAGACACCCGCACTATCAGCTCTGTTCAAGCTCAGGGAAGAGATCAAGGAGGGCCATCCATGCACGTCGTCTGGTCCCTTACCATCAGAGGCCTGAAGAATTCCTTCTCACACAGGACTATGCGCAACCACGGGGCATACTCATCTTTAACTATAGAATGATTCCTATGGGAGGAAAAAGGGCCTGGGAATGGATCATCTCGGTTACGCGGGACTACTACGAACTCCACGTAATCATCCATTTCTACATTAATATATGCCTATGTTTTCGTACGTTGAACGGACCATTGCTACCTGAAGAAGATTTCCGACTATTAATAAGAGTTCTATTTTCATTCCAAAACGGAAGGTTCACGGAAGCAGGTCCAGAGTTTGTGGAGGTAATATATCATTACTCTATAGGAAGATATGGAATGGTAGCTGCTGGAGACTTGTCGCAAACGTATCTGAATATTATCCGTCCAATTTACGTATTTCTCAAGAACAACCAAGACGTGCGACTGAGAGGTTACGCCTTACCCCCGGATATGGAATACAGGCTGGTCCCGTATCCTCTATGGGAACCTTACGTTTCTCCGCCACAAATTGGGAACGTTGGAGGCGGCGAGGATCCTCCTGAAGCAGTGATGATGACCAGAGGAGGACCTTCAGGAGACAACAACCCGCCCAGAAGAGGTTCCGGTCGTCCCCCGAGAGGACCTCGTGCAGGTCCCAGTACGTCAGGAGCTGGTCGCGGCCATTCATCGGGACCGTCCACCACAACTTCATCTCTAGCTCTCTTCACAACCATGCACAGCATACAGTCGGAAGAAGAAGATTATCTTTTTGGCTGCGCAATATCTCCGAGGATGCGAACGATGCGCAGGTCATTTCTTATTTCATGATAAGCATCTGTTTATGTTTTAGGGCGCTACATGGACCGCACTTATCTTACGAAGATTCGTTCTTGATGATGCGCGTCTTCTTTTCTTATCGACATCCATTCCTCCGGCATCTTCCAGAAGAGTTTGCATATCACATATATTTTTTCACTCTTGATAAGATTCGGAAGAGTCACGGAAGAAGAATGTATTCAACCCCACCTCGATGTGATCAAACCAATATATGAGGCTATGCTACAAAGTGAGGTACCAGTAATGCGAACCTACTTTTTAGAGCATCATATTGGTAATCAGTTGCATCCGTACCCGTTTGAGAGACCATACATCTTATCAATAAGACAGCGAACACTAACGGAAGCAGAAGAAGAGCAGTGACGACCCGGGACGTTCGCCTTGAGAAAGGGGGCGTGTAATACAAAAAATGGTCCTCCCCTCATTTAATACAGGAAATGGTCCTCCCTTCACGTAATACAGGAAATGGTCTCCTCGTGTAATCCAGCAACCTACAACGATCCCGCCCCTAACTTCTCCAACCGTCATTTCCAAATTTACTTCCATTTTATCTAGATATTTTTATACTGTATTTAACCCTCTGAATCGACCCCGAATCAAGTCCCTTTTCCCTTTTAGCTTACCTCCTCCTCCAAATTCGCCTTTTTTTGAGAAGAAGGGCGCAAATGCACTATTGCAAAATCCCTTGCAGATTTATTTTACCTATTCCTAATCTATAGAACCTGCCCCGGGAGCCTATTTAAACCCCTTTATTCTAAGTTCCAAATGCCCCCGATCATTTTACTCATCACCCCTCTCCCCCCACACACCCAAAGCACCCCACATTGCCTCCTGTTCCCCAACTTCTATCACAATGAGCAACCTTCGCCCCTCTGTCCCTATTTCCAAAAACCGCCCTTCCCGTTCCATCAATGGCCTTCGTCTCGCCGCCTACGGGCCAACCGATGCCGACGACTACATCCGGCGGCAAACAAAGAAGCAAATCATCGAGTTCGTGCGCCGCCTCTTCATAGAAGAAGAAGCGAGGGAGGTAAGTCCGGGAGAGGCTGAGAAGGTCGAGGAGGAGAGCGGGGAGTCCTTCGAA